>JAQBSW010003704.1:0-78947 GCA_029291075.1 Eudiplozoon nipponicum
TATTCATACAATTTAATATTTATATGTCAAACAATAATTGATTTCGCGTTTGGTGGAAACAATTCTTATATCATGTTTGCGAGCTTGAAGTAAGCTCCAAACCATTTATTATTATCCAGTCATCGAACAACGTAGCAAAGCTACCGCTAGTCGCAACTCCCTGACGCGTTTCCACCTTCCATGATCATCATCAGAGTACTACGCCAAAAAATTCTGTATATTCTTTAAATCAAGTTTGCGAAACTGAAGTCGTCGAACAACATACCTAAATTTGATTTCCATATATATTCAATGAGGTTTGATTCTCGATAGTCAGTTTGCCGTCGTACTCTGATGATAATCAAGGAAGGTCGACACACGTCAGTGCGTTGCGGCTGGCGGTAGTTTTTTTATGTTGTTTGACGACTGATTAAATAAAATGTGATTGGTGTTTACTTCAGGTTCGCAAACTTGATTTAAAGAATTGTTACCAACATCCGTGCAAACAAATATTGTTAAATTCTGTATATGTTTATATATATATATATATATATATATATATATATATATATATATATATATATATATATATATATAGGCGTATATTTATTTTTATGTTAATTGATTTTATAATGTTATATGTATTTATGTTTATGCACAAATTTAAAGGAAATATATGTATATATGTGAATTTTTTATTTGTTTATTTGTATACACACATATGTGTAGTTGTATTTAAATATTTATATTTCTAAGGTATGATATCGTTTTTTCCTATCATTAGTTTACCCACGTTAAATCCTGATATTTGAAGCGCAATTTTTCTGATCAACTTGTGGCAAGCTAAGCAAATTTTCGCGGTTTAATGTGTTTTATTTAACGAAAATTTGCTTACTGGAAGCATCCAACTTTATTTTTTATACAATACACTGTTTAGGTTATATGAAATGTCAACATATTTTAACTATGAGATGAAAAATTGCAAATTCATCGTTGTTGAGAATTATTATATATGCAATTGTACATTATGTTTTGCGAAAATTGTAACAAATTTGTTCAAATATTACTAAATTGATATATTGGTTTCATCATCAAAATAGGGTATAATCAAATGTACATGTGTTTCGTTCTTACTGGCGAAGGAGCCGGTACGGCGCTCTGAACCCACTACACATTTGGCTAAGAAATATGCGTCAATTGAACGGTAGAATCTTCTATACGAATGTGTAAACCTTCAGTAGCGGTATTAAATTGATATAAATTCTTCCACTTTAAAGTCAATCTCACTATATATATATATATATATATATATATATATATATATATATATATATATATATATATATAAACAGAGCTCGTAAAATACAATACCAAGAAGTTGACGTGTCGATACATGGTACCAACACTATGGTTTCCGAGTTGGTACATATTACCAACACAATGTATTTCAAGACACGCAAAATTTCACCGAATCCAGCCCTTCGTGTCTGGCACGCTTACTCTTCTACCGTCAATGTCCATTTAACAATAAGTTTAACTGCGCATTTAGACCAAACTCGAGGCTGCACATAAGGGGGGATGATGGATGTATCCCATTAAACCCTGCCTGGTTTATGCTGCCAATTACAAGCTAACCACTGCTCGCTGGTCATCCGTCAGGCCGGAAATTTCTGTCTACGGGCTTATAATATAAATTTTTAATTACAACTAATTCAGGACATCTTTTATCCCAGTAAGTCCATACACTCCGGCCTTCATCTATATTAGTTATCACTTTTTTCGGTAATCATAACAGCATTAATTAAATATGAAATAATTTGACATTATTTATTCCAAAGGTATAATATATAAGCAATTGTGCATTAGATATTTCGAACTGAGTAACAAATTAGTTCAATTAAAACTACGAGCATAAACTAAATTTAGCATGAACTAATGTTCTAAACTTACGAGCACACATTTCATGTAGAATGGCGATTTATCAGTAGGAGCTGACACCACATTTAAAACCCACAATATATTTGATCAAGACATGTGAGGCACGAATAACTTTTTAGTAACCATTCTCGTATATTTTTCTTTCAAAACTGAAAAGTAAAACAGCCCTCATTAAAGAACTGATGCCTATTAGTCCTCTCATGTTTATATTAAACTACCATTTAATGCGCAGATGGTGAAAATTTGCGATCTTGAAGTAAACACCAGTCCCATTTTGCACGTTAATTTGTCAGTATAAACTAAGCATTATACAATTTGGAAAAGGAAATTCATCCAGTAGACCGGTTTCGTCCTCTTCGCGAACTCTTCACGTACAGTTCAATATTTTCCGCGGACAAGGCTCGATCCTGGGCATGTGTTTGTTCTAACCACTGACCCACTCTTCCGCACAACAGGCAATTCACTCAGCAGATTGACTTCGGCTTTAATCAGAACATTTAAAGACATCTCCAGAATTCACCGAATTGACATTTAGACCTACAGTTTTTTAAAGTCTACTAGTGATGATTTTTTGCTGTGTGGAACGTATATTATGTCAATTAGGTAGTTTGTAGCCAGTGGATTAGCTGGTTCCCCTAAACTTTAAATGCACCAACCTTATCCTAGGCGGGCCATAGCTCACATGTTAACTGCATTGTCGATTCCACCTTTTTCATGCATACCTGGTTAGAAATCCCGCTATATTACTTGCATGAAAATGATTTACATTAATGAATGTTTAGCTTCCTTCAAGCTGATCCACACTCACGACATCGCTGATAGAATCTGTGTGGTGAATTTTTAAATATCACATTGTCACATCGGACGTACCAGGTAGTGTTGTGACATGACAATTTTTTCATGTGCTCTTCTTTTTCCGCCCAGATACTGAATGCAAAATGTTGACCACTTGAATATGACCCAATCTGACTAAAAGTCTCTTTCGGCGAGAGCTTTTTTCTATCTCTGTTGAAAAAATAAGTTTGCTGATTGTATCTGCGCTGGTTTACTTGTGCATGCAGGTGTGACTAGGCGGTGGGCGTAGTATATGCGCGCGTATCTGCCTGTGTGCCTGCCGAGGTTTTGCGCGCATTATTCTACGTAGCGAAGTACAACGTCAGCAAACAAATAAATTAATAAATATTTACTAGACGTTTTATTTACAGTTGATTTCTTTCTCGTTTGTCGATGAACCACAAATGATAAATAGCTGAGGATGCGTAGATAGCACTAGGATGGAATTAATTATGGTGTATTTTTCAAAAAGAAAAATTATACTGCGGTATAATTCGTGTTTTTGTTGCGAAGGGCGGAGCTGACGGTAGAATATTTGCTTGCACGTGGACGTTGCCAAAAAGAACTAAAAAAAGTATATTTGCATCAATTTATATATACAAAAAGGAAGGTAAATACAAATTCAAAGCTTTATAAATACTACGTTATAAGCAGGGTATGAAACATGAGATGTAGACACAATTAGAGATATAAATAAAGGCCATATTCCGATATAAAGAATGCAAAATTACTGTGGTATTACAACGAAATATTGCACCTGAAAAATTGTGTGGACATTAAAAGTATTAAAGCTTATATATATATATATATATATATATATATATATATATATATATATATATATATATATATATATATATATATATATATATAGCCTCTTTAAGTCATCTTTTATTTCGCAGATGATGTTTACAACTATTTAAAGCAAGTTATTGTTTATTATATAAATACCAATCCAGTTTTATACAACTAGTCGCTCGATGTAGCAAAGCAAATGTCATTGATACAAACTGACGCATTTCCACCTTCTAGGTAACTTTACAGATCATGATGTGATGCCAAATATCGAAGATCCAAACGAAATGTAGTTACAAAGAATGGCAAATCATAAATTCCGGCTGTCACTCGTAGTCGTGTTTAATGCATTGAACTTGATAATAATTACTGGTTGTTTAAGTTAAGGGCGGTTACGAGCATAACATAATAGCAGACAATCAACGGTGATAAGGCTATGCAACTGTGACAAATTTGTTTACAATGGCATCTATTATTTCAATTTCTATTAAACGAACTTAGGCTGCGTGTGTGGTACTAACAATTACTTTAGTCAAGGTTTCGATCTTAATTTAGACATCTGACCCAATGTGTACATCATCATTCAAAGATTATCTAGACTGGAGATGTCCGTTTCAAAACTGCTATGCTGTCCATAAATTTCTTTGATACTATCACTGCAGTATAAATTATACGTTACTGCTAGAGATAGAAGCTACATCACGATTTTCCACATCTTTGTATATATATATATATATATATATATATATATATATATATATATATAATTATTTACTTTGGAGTTATGCTCTGATGATAGCCATAGAATGTCGAATAACATAAGTGCGTGCAATGGATTGCAAACTTGCTGTGCTATCTAAGTGTTTAGATTCAATGGAACTGCGGTTTATCTCAAGCTCCCAAACGTCACTTAAATAAAAAAGTAATCACAAACCACACATTTAACGAATATTGCCTTGCATAAGTTATATACACATAGTGGAGCTAAAATGATGTTCTTTGGTTATGCGAACTATACTAAAATTCATAGCACCCTTTCCAGATACAAGAAAAACTTCTTTCAAATATTCTTCTCAAGTATCTACAAATGAACATCTCTCTATATACATATTTAAGAAAGTGTTTTTAAAGACCAAACAACATAGAAAAACATAAAAGTGGAGAGAGTGGGAAATAATGAAACAACCAATAATTGAAAATAATATGAAAGAGAAACGGTTCATCAAACTGATAAAATTTAGTTTTCTTTTTGTCCACGATAAGGCTACGTTAAAATAATGTCATTTTCAAGAATGTATAAAAATGGTGCATCCGAAACTTTAAGTCATGCTTATTTTATGCGAATCTGCTGGAGAGAAGAGGTGCGTCTGATTTACTCTAGCATACATACACATTGCGGTTTTATCCTCGTTATTCGGTTTGCCGTCGTTTTTTGATGATGTCTACTGCAGTTAAATACTGTTTGTTGCGAAGAATTAATATATATGCAAGTATGTATTAGGTGTTGCGTACCTAGTAACAAATTACTTCTGTTGTGACCAGAAGGATAAACCAAAGGCAGCATGAACGGAAAGTATAATCTCATGCACATTCGTTTCGTGCTTACTGGCGACTCATCAGTAGGAGCCGGTATTACGCCCTTTAACCACTATATATTTGGTAGAAGAATGTGGAATAATAGGACGGTACAATCTCCTAAACGAATGTGTAAACCTGTAATAGTGAAGCTAACATAATCTGAAGTCAACGACAATGCGAATTTAATGCTAACTCACACTATATAATATATATACCGAGTCTGTAAAGGATACTAACACAAATGGCTATTGTGTTAGTAACCGATACCAACATTATTGCACCGAAAAGGTACATGGTACTAACACCATGGTTTCCGAGTTGGTACATGATACCAACCTGATGGATATCAATTTATGCTGAAGTTCACCGAAATTGAGAAATACAACAATTTATGAACACCTGTTACTCCAGTAAATCCATACACTCTGGACTTGATCGATATCAGTTATCACATTTCGCGGTAAGCATGACATCATTCAATTCAATATATTACAGTTAAATACTGTTTTTTGCGAAGAACTAATATATATATGCAAGTATGTATTAATTCATGCTTATTTTATGCGAATCTGCTGGAGAGAAGAGGTGCGTCTGATTTACTCTAGCATACATACACATTGCGGTTTTATCCTCGTTAGTCGGTTTGCTGTCGTTTTGTGATGATGTCTACTGCAGTATGTTTCGTATAGGTAAGTGGGTTGGTTGATGGCTTTTCTCCATTCTGTGACCGGGTAATTGAAATCTAATTGGGGTTTATCGCAATTCGGCGAACCGTTTGCAAATATTATTTTGCACAATCTGCGCAATCAAAGGTTGTATAATCAAATAATTTACAGAGTTATGCCCGTGAGCCCAGTCAATTTGAGCACACGACATTTCAGATAGGCAAATGGTATGCAAGACAACTGAGTTTTGGAGCGGCTTTTGTAAATTTTAAACATACATATTCCAGTTTGTCTCTGGAAAGCCAGTTGGCCGTCGTGCTCTGCTGTAGAGCACTGGGGAGTAAAAAGTGGCAATTAGTGTAACTGATGGTGATATTACTCGTTGTGAGACATTCAAATACAGGGATTATTGTTTTCGTTATGTCGGCAAATTCAATTTCTTTAAACAACTTCAGCATCATAATCAAGAAATGATTGTGGTGGAGGCTGCGAGTCATTGTGACCGTGACTAAAATTAAGTTTGTGCATGTAAAATTTCAGTGAAGTAGAAAAATATATTTTTGTTTACATAAATTATCTATGTATTTCAATTCGATCTCGGCTACTCAGTTTAACACCATGATCTGACAACAATCATGAAAAAAACGTAGCACGATATGTAACTGATGCCTCGTTGACTGGTTATATTTTTTTTTTGTACGAGGTATTGCATACTTAATACGTTAATTCAATTTCACTTTTTCAGGTGACGAGTTTTCGATTACATCTAAGCGGATTCCGAGTGGACAGTTGAAAACTTAGGCCAAAGTGATGTCAAATATTCTTCGCTCAAGGTAGAAATCACCAAAACCAAAAGTTCGCATTTGACTGAAAATTGCAGGTAGTGCGCGTCTTTGGTGGCCTATTTTAATGAGTTTTAAGTTGCCGAGGAAAATGTGCTCCCTGCAAAAGCCCTATTTCAGCAATTTTGTCGAGCAATTCAAAGACGGAAACTGGCAAATTGGTGAATTTTAATCTCTAACATATTCTGTTTTAGTATACATAGGACAGAAAAAAGGTATGTAGAACATTATCCTGTCAATAACGCTTCTTGAAGTGTCGCAATTTTTGTCCTATAAAAACAGATCATGGGTGGCCAGGTGGAAATTTTTATTTGAAACTATGCGAAATAGGCTCCACCTGAAGAAATGGTTGACCAAAAAAAAAACCATTTGGTTTATACCTGGAAATGATATGTATTGCGCGGCCTCCGTGGAACACAGAATGAGTTTGAAGATTCCAATGTGAAAAGTGTCTTGATTTAGCCCTGATCACGGAAATTCCTTCAATAACTTAATAAAAGCCAAATAATGATAAAAGCGGTTTACTTGGTTAAACTTATTTATTAGCCTATGCTATGCTTAATCTATATTCACAACATATACATAATAAAATAATGTCATAGTACTGCCAATTTAATATCACTTCTACAGATGACTAGACTTACGTACATTTGTGGTGGCCATTTGTAAATATCGGTCTACCTCGAAGTCAAGTAAACTCCAAATGAAGGAAAAACAGACCAGGAGCCAACATTTTGCGTAAAAATAAAATTGGTATGTAGCGCGCAGATTCGGTTTCGCAATGGATAATTTGTATTACACAGAGGTAAATGTGCCGCTGTTCGAGTCCGGGTTACGTAAATGAGGGCTAGTCTTTAATGTGTGCTCGATAAGGACAACACCGTTATAATTGATGAATTTCATGTTCTACCTTATTTATATATATATATATATATATATATATATATATATATATATATATATATATTTGTGTTTGTTTGTGTGGATTTAAAATAAAGCATGCCTATATATTTCAATTCAATATCACTTAGCAACTCACATTGAGTCAGATCTGTATGAAGAGGTCAGACGAAGGCCATATAAAACTTTAAATCGATAATGGTACAAATATATTCGAACCCAAGAAAAGACTATCCAAAAAAGAACATTTAGCATACAACTGAAAAGTTAATCTGTGCGGTTATTGGGGCACGGTGGAGGAATTGCAAGACTGAAAAGCAAATGTGTCTCAGTTTGTGCCACGCTCGCAGAAATTCATGCAAGTAATTGATAAGAATCAAATAAAGTTAATAGCTAATGCCGTGTCATTCTTTTTACTGGTAACATATGTATTTCTTTAGTAATAATTTAATTAGATATCAATTTCAAAGGTGATACGTTGTCTAGCCAGATGTGAAGGGCAGTTGGATCTTAAGGTTTGCGTGTGTAGTGTATGGCAAGGAGGCTCAGTAGTTAGAGAAACAGATTCTGTAGCATACATATCCAGATTCGAAAAAACCAGTCTACTGGATGAATTACCTTTTCTACATTATACATTGCTTTGTTTATATTGATAGGTATTTGTATATAATGGGACAATTGTTTATATCAGGACGGCAACCTTGACTTAAATAATTTTTATCCACACCCACACAACCGATTTTCATTTAATGGTTAAAAAGAAAATAGACGCTCGGATATGACTTCAAAATTGCGTGTAGTATGCGGCATGGATGACGCAATGGAGATACTTAGAGACTCTAAAGCAAATGTGCACAAGTTCGTATTCTAGACAGTACTTTTAGAGATCCTAAGGGTGAAACCTGTCTGCTGATTCTGATAATATATATATATATATATATATATATATATATATATATATATATATATATATATATATATGCAGTTTCATAGCAGAATGAGCCTGATTCGATCTCCGTGACAGAAAATTCTGGTCTTACCTGACAAGTTCCCAATAAGGACGATATTGATCTACTTGATTATTTCCTTTGCTATCGTATGCTTTGATTAGTTTATACTGACAAGATATGTCTTATAAAAGTCCTGCCATAAATCCTTAATACAATATCAATTACACAGATGTCATTCTGCTGCCTCTATAATGCTAGATTTGGAGTTGCCCGTTAGTACCTCATGTTGAAAGCGAAGCCCACTTTTCGAGCACATCATCAGGGGTTGTTCAACACTAACAAAAATAGGCAGACAAAGAAGAGAATTATATTATATTATTTTACTGCCATCTGTGTTGCCTAGTCAGTATGGAAAATTTTTGA
This sequence comes from Eudiplozoon nipponicum, assembly GCA_029291075.1. Lineage (NCBI taxonomy): Eukaryota > Metazoa > Platyhelminthes > Monogenea > Mazocraeidea > Diplozoidae > Eudiplozoon > Eudiplozoon nipponicum. The sequence goes on from JAQBSW010003704.1 coordinate 8,905, forward strand.
TGATGTTCTCGGAAAATCGTGCTCGAAACTTTTAGGTCTTTAAATAATCTGAGATTTATCGTAAAACGAAGCTGTGGTGACTAAAGAAGTATTGTCCTACGAGAGACAATTTAGAATTCAATTGAATCGCTAGGCAATCGAATTAACTAAAAATGTGAGGAAATTGGGTTTATGTTAGGTTTACGAGCTAACACGTCAAAAATTTAATGGCTTCAATCTGCCATGCTTTCTATTTATGTTGTCTTTGTGTAGTAATTTAGTAATTAATGCTTATCATTGTTTTTCCCGGTTGCATCGCGAGTCTTAATAAGTGGATTCACGCACATACTTCCACAACGCACCCACTAGTAAAATCGAAATTTGACAGTAAAGCAAAATACGCAATCTTTAGTTAGAATCAGTGTGCCTATCTATGTATCACTATACTGACGTTGCACGTGATGTTTGCCGTTTGACCAAATTAAGTATTCACAATCCTCTCTTGTCATTTGTAGGTGAGTATTGGAAACGAAGAGCAAATTTTTACTTACTTTGCGAAAAGCTACTTTCAACCAATAGTAGACGCGTAAACCTAGTGGCTGCGGAAAGTTGAGATATTTACATAAGTAAACGAGAGAAAACACTGGTTAAACGCTCCAATTCAACCAATCAAAGGATTGAAACCAAAATCCTAACGTTTGCATCATTGGTTATGTTAGTGAATACAATATATATTACGAAAGCATAGAAATAGACAACCGGAAACATCGAAAAAACAATACATGATTATACATTTGAGTTTAACTAAACTTATCGCGATAGTTTAGCTTCATTAAATTGACATTAGAAATCAATTAAAGTATGCGTTAATAGGTATGTAATAGCGTAATGCAAAGAATTACATTTAAATACAAATATAAGAACTTACATAATATATATGAAATCGTGATCTAACTAAAACAACGCAATAGAATTAAATGAAGATCCATTGATAAGTTTAGTGATATATAAATCTAAAGTAAAAATTGAACATCAAATTAAATGTCAAATGAAATCCATGTCAAATTATTTCCCATACCTGTGTATACTTATAGGTCTAACATGAATAATGATAGATAACAAATATTTTTGTTTTCCTTATATGTATCCGCTGTATATATGCAATTGATAACAAAACAATCGATATATATATATATATATATATATATATATATATATTTGGTTAGTAGACACGTTATAGACAGGACCTAATAATGATTTTCAACTAACAATTATGTTTTTGGCATACGAAATAGTAGCCTCTACAGGATACATATCCAAATTTGGACATATAAACCAATGTAATCCATAAAAAGTGCAGTATCAAACATAACTATATTCTAACATTGTATTGCATGATATTAGGAACGCATATTTTAATCGAAATTGTCCTCCTGTCCATCTTTATGCCTATCTCAATCTTTAGAGTATCCTTTTTAGTCTTATATTTACTTTTCTCTCTCTATTATTAAGATTAATTTTACTCTTTCCACATTATTTCCATATATATATATATATATATATATATATATATATATAAATTCTTGTGTTCATTTCAATGTAAATATACATTTGGCCGATTATAAGTTTTTTTACTATTCTATCTGCGTGTGTTCCGTATTCGGGTTAAGGCATATAGTTTTTACTGCTGATCGAGTTTTCAATGAGAATTTTTTTAATGCATTATTACATAGGTAAATTAATGCTCTCAGGATCAGTTAAGCGAACTTCGCTTGTTATATGTGCCCATTATTTATTTTACAATAATTTTAGTAAGCATCAAATTGCGTAAAGGATTTTCGAAATAGTATCTTTTTAATTTGTTAGGGTATCGTAAAACGCTTTGATATATTTCTTCCATAAACTCAAAGTACATTTTTGGAATTAGTTTTTTGTGAACTGCACCTTACAAGTTATAGGCGACTATTTTGAATTTTACATAGAAGTCTATTTCTGAATTAAGTTACCGTATTACTCACATTAACGTATCGACCATAGTTGAAGCTGTTTACAAAGAAAAATAATCTTCTTAAACATTAGTAAAAAATATTTTGCATGCTTCGTTAGCAATGGGAGAATTTTTGTTTAACAGTGATGGAATTTGAATTCCCTTTTTATCTTGAATATAATGCGTGTAATGAGTTTCGGTCAAAAATTATTTCATATTTCATGCGATTTTGAGTAAAGTTGGTTAGAACCATGCAGCATGGGATTTTATTAAACTGTCTATATTGACAGTTATTAATTTTCAAAGATTCAAATTATTTTTTGCTTCGTCGTTCTGTACGTCAAAACACCTTTTGATTTCCCACAACGGGCGTCGAGGAACTACGAAAGATGTTCTGCTAGGCGATTTCACCATTTTTGAACTTGTGGTATTAAAGTCACAATTAGTGTATCTATTATAAATTTATACAAAATGGTAAGTTAGTACCTTTGATTCCCACAGCATTGTATACCAAATATAACTAAATTGTAATATTAGTCGAATTACAAAAATAACTTTGTATTAATAATCAAACGCAATTGATTTATTAACTTATATTTTTCATGATACACACACACACACACACACACACACACACACACACACACACACACACACACACACACACACACACACACACACACACACACACACACACACACACACACACACACACACACACACACACACACACACACATAATAATAATAATAATAATAATAATAATAATAATAATAATAATAATAATAATAATAATAAGCAATTCTTCGGTTAATTTTGTGTGCTTTCAAGCCAATTAACGCGCAATCTGTTCTATCAGGGTATGATATAATTCAAACTGAAATTCGATAACTGTTTACATCTTAAAAACACATTTCGGATGAACATCGAATACTTATTTCAGTTTCAACGTATTTTAATGTCTTTTAAATTGGATGTTGTGCTGGTCACGTATCAAGAAGCATAAACACCGTTACCACAAAGTTATTAATATACTCGAATTCGTTTAATTGTGGTGTCAATCTTTAATGATTTATTTATTTTTAAAAAACAGTCACAATCGTTCCACTGTATGATTTACCCAAACCATGACAGTACAAATTACAATTTTCATTCTCTCTCATACTAGAAATACAGTCTATCCATTTGTGTTTAAAATTTGGTATATTTGTTTGTCTCTGTATATACTTTCATGTGTGACTTTAAAAGACAGCGTAGGATATGCGCACATTTCACTTACTGCACGACTTAGACAGACACAGAGACGTACATACAGGCCAGAACAACTAACTTATTGCGCGTATTTGTGCGTTATTATAAACGCGCAGGACGTAAATAATGAGAGCTAGAGAGGGAGAGAATACGCGTGCCTACTCTTCTCTTGTTTACACCATGGATAATGCAGATGATGAATTAGGCAGTTTTGTGAGTGCATTTAGTTGAGTTAACATCACAAATCATTCGGAGAGACCGGAATCAAATGACAGGATTTTGACAAACGCTGCCAATATTACTCACTCATTATAAACTAAACTATGTGACTTGCACTAATATACGGACAAACGCACCAGTACATGGCAAAATAAACTATAATTGTAGGCTTTTAAATCGATTAGTTCGCACACTCACAAACACGGTCTATGCGAGATTCATCGGAATTGGTCTTTATGTTATGTATTGTCATCAGATTTGCATCATTATCCTTGTCAGAAATCACCTCACATAATCAGTCAATTCTGACAGAAGGCTTCATAAATCGACGGGAAGTAGAATGTGCAATATCCGACAGAAACTGTCTACTATTGATGTTCGAATAGCACGAATCAATTCCAACCTGACAACTGCAGCTCAGATTAGACACATTTAAATAAGTTTAGTACACAATCGTCATTCAATCAGCCCCTGACACGAATCACAATGGATTAATTGCTGTGCTCTGAATTAATGACACTTCGTTGAGCAAATATTGAGTTGTCAGTAAACTGTGATTGGACTCTATTATTTATCGATTTGTTGATTTATTAAATGTTACAAACTTTAAAAATTTTCACATTTATCTCTATCTTGTGATCTACATTCTGTGGTGCCAGCTTCCAAATGTTTACATCTATGGAAATATATTGATCGAACACATTTACCTTCCGTTCCAGAGTGGATAATTTATTATAATGCATGAAAATATTTTTTATATGCCGCCAATTAACCATAGTTCGAACTCCATCTAATAGAGTTGGGTTCGCAACTCTAATCTGCAATTGTGGTTTTCTTACTTAAAAACAAGGAATTCATGACGCCATTTCAGGCGAAATGAGTAGAACACATTGTTCTAACTCAATTTCAATACCGGTAAGCACTGAGCCTTTATTTATTTATTTTTCTGACTATTTCATATGATATTGAATAATAACAATTTTAGACCGGCAGTTTAAATTTTAAACACTTCATGACAAACCATTTCTAGCTGCATACTGTCAAGATGGATTTACTTTATATAAGTTAAGCTGGTTTATAAGCTGAACTTTAATTAATAGTGATATTTATTATCTGAATCAGATCAAGCTCGTCATTAAAATTGATGTTTAGCCTGACAGGGGGGGGGTGATTAATTATCTAATGTGAAGCAAGGCATTTACGACCACTGTCCTGAATAATACTACGTCATTTTTTTCCTAAATTTAGAATTTGTAGCGTGATTTGAAATAGAAATCTTTGACATGACTACAAGATAAATGGAAATGTTTATGTAATACAACAGGTACCATAGTCTAAAACAATAATAATGTTTGAAAGGTTGATTTACAATTTTCTATTGCAAAGGGTTTTTTATTATTTCAATAGATTGATAATGTTTTAAGCATGTTTGTTGATGACGCCACGACATATATTTAATTTGAAGATATAAAGTTGATTATTCGTTAGTTACCTCCCAATTTTCAGATCGCATGGAAACTAATTGAACTTATATTCAGGTAAAATATGAACATTACATGAAACAGAGTGTACATTCGTCTCAATTGAACAAATGTTGTAAAATCGTGTGAGATCGGTTTTTATTTCAATACAAATCCTCATTTAAATAATAATATGCTACAATTATCGTGATGCCCAATCGGAAAATTGCATATGAGCTTAAATGTATATATGAATTTAATAAGTGTGTCAGCAGGATATGTACTACATCTTTCATGATCTCAAAATTAAAAAATTATTTGTAAGGTATTGTTTATATATATTAATATGTAAGAATATATTCTGTCAAGTAACTGACGAATTCTTAATGAGGACGAAGCAGTTCTACGCGATGAATTTCCTTTCATGACTTCTGCAATGTTTAGATTATAGTAATGAAATATGCATAATCCAAATCCTAACACTAAACTGCAATTCAATATACACATTCTTTATAATATAAAGAAAAGTCGAAAAATTTCAAAATATACTCGTAGTTCCATATGCATGCAATTATAGAGTATCAAGAAACAGGTTAATCTCAATTGAATCGGGATTATATTCTTGAATCAGCAAGAACAAAACTTGTTTTCCAATTAAAAAATTAATTCTTTACTTACGGGATGTTAGTTATTATGGGCCAGTGTTACTTTCCTATTTCATTGTATAGTTGGTTTTGCAATCTACACCAGAAATTGTAGAAAGCATGTATATCTGAAATTAAGTTCTTGCTATTAGGTACCAAACAAAAGGGTTGGTTTCGATGAGGCAGAATAATATATATATATATATATATATATATATATATATATATATATATATATATAAAGATGTAAAATGTTTAAATTACTAACAAACTTCGTTACACGGATCTGGCATTTTCCTTCGTGAACAACCGGGATTTCATATCCTGATGAAGCTGCCACAAACATTTTTTGTGTCAACATTCCGGCTTATATCTGCATGAGTCGCTGTCAATTAGAAGAGAGATGTTTACTGAGGGCGAAGACAATAATAAATTTCTTTTATTGTCGCCAACGTGAATATATCTTTTTGTTCTGCAAATTGGCTATCACAGAGGGAAGCCGATTGTTTCAAACAACACAATATGTTTTCAATTGTTGTTGCGCACCTAGTAACAAATTAGTTCAAATATGCTCAGAAGGCTAAACCAAAGACAGCATGAATGAAATGTATAATCTTATACACATTCGCTTCGGGCTTACTTAAAAAATATATTTTTAAATTATATAAACAATCTGATTTAAAATCCACGGTTTCAACAAATTTTCTCCTCTCTTTTGATTACAAAAAGGAGCACTAGTAGATGGGTTCAATAGCAATAAATGAAGTGGGCAGGCATCAGTTCAATCGCGATTTTACAATAAATCAGTCGTACTGAATCGTAACCTGGCATAAATGCGACCTACTGGCCTAGTTTATCAAAATAGCTACCATGAACACCATAGTAATCATTACCATAGTCATCCACGTCAGCCAGCATTTGAATACGCTGATCAGTCAATCTTATTTTTCTGGTGCGAACCAAGATAAGTCTAAAGGAACGTGGGCACATCTATTGTTTGGCAGAGACAGGAAGTCTTTATTCGATTTAAGTTTATTTCAAGTCACAATATATATTGTCATCGCAAGAGTTATCAACATATCACTATAATCAGGTTCGCGATCTTGATATAAACACCTGAACATTATGTACATACATTTAGTTGGAGCATATATATATATATATATATATATATATATATATATATATATATATATATATATATATATATATATAGCATCTGAACCTAAATATCCAACTAACCATCCCCAATTTGTCATTACTGAACAGACACCACGTTAAACGGGGCAGTGGTATTGAAATAAACTTTTACATACTTACATGGACACTGGTTGCGCAGGCGGTGATAACAATTACTTTTACTCATTGTTGCGATTTTGATATAAACATTTGACCCATCACGTATATGCACTATTCAGTATAAACTAAGTGTTTCATAGTGTAGACTGGTTTCGTCCTTTATGGGAGCTCATCACGTACTGTCCAGAATTTGCTAAATTCATCATATTACACGAAAGAAATTGTTTGTACCACCCGCGAAAGCGATGAATGTTTTAAACTGTGACGTATATAATTATTGCGAAAGCTTCCAAAATGTTGTCTATAACGATAGATAGATTCTGTAGCCGACATTTCCAATCAAGTAAGATTTAAAAGAAACATGTTGCGCGACAGGGAATAGATCATTTGCCTGATTATCGGGTTGCGATCCGATTAGGTTTGCATCCGCTGTCTTCCTGATTATTTCTCCATAATTTTCGATCTCCGGATATGGAGATCTTTTTTCAATGGAAAGACCATCACCTACAAAGTTGACAATCAATATGTCAAGTGGAATTTTTAGTTTAAATTGCCTCATTTATACGTGTTGTTAGATCTCTTTAGCATAAATTGTTTTTTTAAAATACTAGGTAACTGTATGTCACAGCGGATGCAAACAAATCGGATCGCAACCCGATAATCAGTTAAATTTCCAATCAAGTATTGTATATGTGAGACTACAAAAGTGAAATCTCCTTATCCGACTGTTCATAACTAATTTACGCATTACTATTTAATTTTCGTTAGTCAGTTTTCCTTCTTTCTCCGATGATAATCATGGTAGGTCGAAGTGCCTCAGTACGCGTGTCGGACGGTTGTCTTACCATGTTGCAAGTATGTATTAGGTGTTCCGTACCTAGTAACAAATTATTTCAGTTGTGACCAGAAGGATGAACCAAAGGCGGCATGAACGGAAAGTATAATCTCATGCACATTCGTTTCGTACTTACTGGCGACTCATCAGTAGGAGCTGGTATTTCACCCATTAACCACTATATATTTTGGTCAAGAATGTAAGACGGTACAATCTCCTATTATCCCACATTTTTTACCAAAATATATAGGTCCTATTATCCCACATTCTTGACCGAAATATATAGTGGTTAAAGGGTAAAATACCAGCTCCTACTGATGGGTCGCCAGTAAGCACGAAACGAATGTGCATGAGATTATACTTTCCGTTCATGCTGCCTTTGGTTTATCCTTCTGGTCACAACTGAACTAATTTGTTACTAGGTTCGCAACACTTAATACATACTTACAAATTAACAGTGAAATTTACGACAGAGAGAAAGAGGGAGAGAGATCGAGATATAAAAGAGAGAGAAATAGAGGGAGAGATAAAAAGGAAGAGAGAGAATGTGTGAAATAGTACCTAGTTACTCTGAGTTTATATATCTGAATAACACACAGAAGTGAGGCGAACTAGTTTCATTGCGACTTTCATTGTATCACGTAGTAACGTTATAAATAAGTACATATAAATTAGATTTTTTTTTTAAATTAATAATTAAGAGAAAGTCTACTTTGGTTAAATAGGACCATTTGTTTCGTGAACCCTCAGGAGGTTGTAATTTTATTGAATGAGCTTGTGATATACTGAATTTCATTTGCATGAACATTGATTTTCAGTAGTCGCACGAGTCTACTGTTTCGGTAAATTAAGCTCCGGTTTGCGAGTGTGTGCCAGTCTGGATGAATTGATATCCGTGGGAGTAAAGGTGGGCTTCGGTGTATAACTAAGTAATTCTTGAAACTTAGTTGCGATTCTATCGATGGATTTGGTCGTCATCAGCCCTTTCCTTTTTGGTTATTGCCTGTACGAAACTATTTTATGCGTTCATTGTTTGTCATGTTACTTTGATAATGATGAGGTTGGGTACGCAGCTGGCTTTAAGTCAAGTAATGCTGGTTCAATAGATTAAACGAACATTGGTTGCGCGGGCGGTGATAACAATTATTATAATCTAAGTTGTGTTCTATAGCATCGTCACAGAAGCATTCCATTGATGCATGCATGTGCATTTCTTCACGTCCCCTTATTATAGTTTTCGTAATACAGTATATCGGCTCACGAGTGATAACTTCATATTGGTATTTCGTTAATTTCACGTTAGTATAATACTTACGTACGCTACGTTGACAATACACCTTTATGGTCGTTGAAAAGTATGAAGATAAAAATAAGGTCATTTTTAATGACACTGACATCAAATTGCCAAAATACAAAAATGAAGTTCTCACTCTTGGGCCGAAATACTGTATTACGATAATTATAATAAGGGGAAGTGAAGAAATGCACACGCAGGCATCAATGTAATGCTTCTGTGACGATGCTATCAAACACAAAACAACGTAGTACTACGACATCTCGCTCTTTAAATTGGAACGCCGAAGTGCAGGTAATACTATATATATATATATATATATATATATATATATATATATATATATATATATATATATATATATATATATATATAGATATATATATATAGATATAGAAAATTAAATCACCAAGGGGAATTTCGAATAGTGTGAAAGTTAACATCCCTTTTGGATGTCCAGGAAGACTTGTTAACTCTCGCCATATCCTTCATAGTCTACAAATTCTGATGTACGTGCGGAAGCGTATGTATTCTCGTACAAAAAAACCAATCGATAACGAGAAACAAACAACATTTCCAGTCAAGTACAATGTATGCAAGACTACTAGAGGTGAGAGCCGAATATCCAATTTTGCTTTCCGTATATATTCAATGCGGTTTGATCCTCGATAGGCTGTTTGCCGTCGTACTCTGATGATGATCATGGAATGTCGCAACGCGCCAGTGCATGCGATTGGGGGTAGTTTCGCTATGTTATTCGAAGAATGGTTAAATAAAATGGGATTGGTGCTTACATCAAGCTCGCAAATCTGATTTAAAGAATTTACCTTAGAAAATGATTTAAAAAGGCCTAACGTTGTCAGGAAAATCAGTCATTTCCGAGCATATATTTAAAACGGGGCACCGTGCCAGCAGAACGATTTCCTCAGCTCTAACTAGAGTCAAATTCGCTTTAAAAAGAGTTATGCGAAACGTATAAACTTCAATATGGCCGCTCTGGAACCTACCTCACCAAGCGAGGACAGACTGCGCAATGGCAACTGACTACCTGTTAGCTCGTCAATTGGCGCAGCAAGTCCAGTTGACGCTTGTGTAACATCATCCGCGCCGTTCACCGACAGCTCACTTGGATCATGAGCTGCACGCTTGCTCTGGGGCGACTGTGTGTCTGCCGATTCGTGTGGAAGTAAACAAGCCAAACTAGAATAATTCGAATCTGCGGGGTCACTATTTCGTTGTCGCTTCCGACCTCGTACGGCGCTTGTTGAGTTATCTTCATCGATGTCTGCGTCAAATTCACCTGCACAAAAATGGAAAATAACAGACGTATTGTCAATTGAACGGAAAGACAACACGAAACGAGGCAAAAAATGTAACTGGAGGTGAAACTGGCAACAATTATCAAGAAGAGGATTTTTAATAACAAAAGCATACTGTCACACGATCAAAATATCTTCCAACACACATACACACAAGCATGCACGCCTGCATGCATAAATACATACATACATACATACATACATACATACATACATACGTACATACATACATACATACATACATACAAACATACAAACATAAATACATACATACATACATACATACATACATACATACATACATACATACATACATACATACATACATACATACATACATACATACATACATACATACATACATACATACATACATACATACATGTATACATACATACATACATACATACATACATACATACATACATACATACATACATACATACAAACATACATGCATACATGCATACAAACATGCATAAATACATACATACATACATACATACATACATACATACATACATACATACATACATACATACATACATACATACATACATACATACATACATACATACATACATACATACATACACATACATACATACATACATACATGCATACATACATACATGCATGTATAAATACATACATACCTGCATACATACATACATACATACATACATACATACATACATACATACATACATACATACATACATACTTCAATACATACATACATACATACATACATACATACATACATACATACATACATACATACATACATACATACATACATACGTAAGTACATAAGTACACTCGCACACACATATAAATACATTCACAAATACGTGCGTACAAACATACACAACTACATGTACAAGCAAATACATACATAAAGGCATATGTAAAGACAGATCGTAATCTAGTGTGTCGTGGCTTCCAAAGGAGCCTGCTCGTACAGAGTAGAATTAATCTTACAAGACACAGAAACGTAAACACCTAGGCCCACACACAACGCATTCACCAGGCCAAGTGAATAATGAGGTATGGCGACATCGTCAACACAGTCTGCATCGCTTCATAGACACTATGAATTATCGTTGTTAATTCTTCAAGACAAAAGCAGAATTAAGATCACTCTACCGCAAATCTGCAGCACGTGGACAAGTTCTTGGTTGGTGAACTGTTCCCAGACTGCCTAACATGCTTGCAGTTGCCTTTAAATGCATTCACGTCAAAACCCGGTGCACATTGCGTCTTACGCCGACTTGGCGCTGGCTGATAGGATTGCCATCTACCGGGCAATCCGACAGTAGGCATGCATAAAACACGACAGAGCCAACGAAATTAATGCAGCCAAATAGTATGCCCCAATGAGAAACACTAAGCAACGAAGGTAGCAATGCGCCTACGGACCTAAGTCGCGCCGATTCTACATCAGTAATCTATGTGGGCCAGGCGTCCATTGATGGATTAGGTATTGCGTAACCTGTAACAAGTCAGTTCAAGGAGGACCAGAAGGATATGCTAAAATCAACATTAGCATAGTGGAAGCCCATGCAAGCATTTGGCTACAAGTTGCCGGCACTACGCCACAAATAAGCCATACAGTTGACAACAAAATGTGAAACAGGTGTACGCTGAAATTTCCCAGACACATGTGTATTCCAGAACTGGTAGAGTCAGCCTTATATAAAATCTAGCAATTTGATTACATAACAGTGCATGATTTGGTGTATTGAAGGCGATGTAAGACAACCTCAGTGTGCCATACGCGGCGAAGGTGGGCGGAAGGCAACAATGAACAGAAGTTAAATAGAACACGTATTACGGCGGACTAATTAAAATACCTCGACCGTTGTCCGCACGAAGAGACATTTGAGCTTCCTCTTCGGCGTCCTCCTGTGCAATCGCAGCTGCTAAAAGTGCGTCCACGTCCCCGGCTGCTGCAGCGGCAGTATCAATGACGCCGAAGTTGGAAAAACGTTTCAGACGATTGGAGTCACGCGTGGTCATGTTGTAGCCTTCCGGGAGGGGCTCGTGAGGCGGCGGTACGGTTACATTTGTCAGCATTTCTCCGGTTTCCGCGTCCTCTAAAGAAGCCGCAGTATTTGCCTGCCTGGTATGGGCAGAAAACAAAATGCAACTCATAATTTAAAGACTACACTGACTAAATAATTTACATATCTACATCATCTTATGTACATTAGGTGGTGTTTCCAAGAAGGATGAAACCAGGACACCGGATGAATTGGCTATAGTGCGGCAGGGCGGCTCAGTGGTTAGAACAACAGATTCCAAAGCAGACGTGCCCAGGTTCGAGCGCTGTCCGCGACAAATTCTGGCCAGTTCGTGATGAGTTCCCAATAAGGACGAAACCGGTCTACTGGATGATAGGCCTTTTGTGTATCAGGGTGGCTCAGTGGTTAAAGCACCAGATTCCGAAGCAGACGTGCCCAGGTTCGAGCGCTGTTCGCGAAAAATTCTGGCCACATCGTGATGAGTTCCCAATAAGGACGAAACCGGTCTACTGGATGATAGGCCTTTTGTGTAGCAGGGTGGCCCAGTGGTTAAAGCACCAGATTCCGAAGCAGACGTGCCCAGGTTTGAGCGCTGTCCGCGGCAAATTCTGGCCAGTACGTGATGCGTTCCCATTAAAGGACGAAGCCTTTCTACTGAATGAATTACCTTTTTAACACTATAAAATGCTTTGTTTATACTGACAAATGTATGTACGAAATGGGCCAGGAGTTTATATCACGATCGCAAACTTGGTAAAAGTAATCTTTGCGCTTATTTGATGATAATTTCTTATATTTAAGTACAAATTTTGTTTTTGTGGCTGATATTTCAAATAACACGGGCAAACTTGTCCAAACCACATTAGTCGTGGTTTGGGAGTAAGACATAAGTGGATATCAATTCCATCCGATTTGTATTTCTTACTCTAAAACTATTCATATTCATGCAGCATCGCTGTACAATTGAACCTCTAGTCGTTGATAATGACGAAGACACCTTAGGCTCTATTAGGAGTCTTCCGTATCCAGCAGGTCAAACTAATATTCTCACAATCAACCGATAGGATTGAGTCACCCAGCGTGTCATAAACTTCAATCTATTATCATTTGCCCAGGTGCCATGATGTATGTTCAATAATTACCTGATCTGCGTTTTGACTAACGCAGCTTTCATTGTTCCAGTAATTTTCTTTTTGCAAAATATTTCGATCTACATTACCGTAGATCTTCATCAGTTGCATTTCATGAAAAAAAAATGAAGCAAAAAGAAAATTACTGGAACAATGAAAGCTGCGTTAGTCAAAACGCAGATCAGGTAATGTCAATTAATCCAGGTGCGCACCAAAGAAATTCCTTATGCTCAATAATGTCAGATCGGAGGAGGCTAGCTAGAAATTTATGTCGAAGAATTATTAAGAAGATCTAGAAAAACACAAATTGGTGCATGACTAAAGACTGTGTGTAGTTTGTGTCAGACGTAGGAGTGCAAGACTCAAAAGATGTGCCACGATTACAGCTCCGGTCGAAATGCTAATAAAGTCGAACTTAGTCAATCTGGAAATATATAGTCATAAAATTAAATAAACACTCGTTGCGTGGATAGAAAACCGTTCCACTAACTTCTTGCTCGACGCAACATAGAGCGGGGGCCGACCCCTCTTTCCGGGCTGCCAGGAACCACCGGCGGTTCGTGAAATATACTGTCCCTGGAACTGATCCAGTTCATCGGTTTCGTCGTAAAGCTGATCGTACGCATATTCTTTGTCGTCAGCAGCATTTTGTCGTGCATAACTTGTAGTGTAGGAACCACCGCCTGCACGCTGGCCTGCCGGCGTCAGAGGTGCGTCTGCTGTAAAAACCGTCAAAATTTGTACGATTCGCCATAAAATTAGACACAAGATTTGTTAAAATTGTTTTGTTAAACATCAAAAGTTGTAATTAGCTAATAACGAATGACACAACAAAGTCAAACCTATTACATATGGGCCTCATAGTAGTATAATGCTTCAGTCGATTCCTCCGACATTCTGCTTAAATTTAATAGCACTTCTTGAGGTGAAATGACGTCTGTCCAATTTGAACTTTACGTGCCAAATAGGCTACAGCTGTGGCAAAGTCAGATCGAGACTAGATTGGTATATTACTCTTCAAATAGGCAAAACACCTGGGAAAAAATATTCAAGGAGACAAAGTCTCGTCTTCAGTCCATCTTATCAGCTGATTCTGAAAATCAATATATATATGTCAAGATCTTCATTGTACAGTTGTTTATATATACGTGGTACGACGGTGTCAACCATGTCTCGATGGCCGATCGTACATGGGCTAACGAGGCTATGGCGGTGGTGTCACCAGGGCGTGGTAGATTTCCGACCGGCAATCGGATCTCCTATAAAATACCACATGAGCCCGACGACGGCACCATGACTCGGCGTGTGTTCCCCGCCACAAATGGGTTCAACAGCCACAGGATTACATGGACTCCTGGACAGTACCCCGTACTTCCGAATGGCGAATGAGCTCTCAACAGCCACCGGCAACCATGCAACTTACTGTTGCCTTGCAGACTGCGCTTGGATGTGCAAAGGCTAGAGGTGCGTCCTCGATCAAAAAGCCGAGTGGTGAGGGGACACCACTTGTACCAAATTCCCAAGAAACTCCATGAAATGTCATGGAGCCGGCTTATCCTCCAAAAGGAGTCAGTCGCAGTAAAGTAAAGTAAAAAAAGTATATATACTTTATGTGTACTTTTTACGCGCATTGGTTTTATATTTTTAAATTAATTAATCAGTAGATAAGACGGAGCGAAATCGTTGTTGTGTGTCTTACTCAAATAGCCGATCTTTGTACCTGTGGAATAACTTCTCTACAACAAACAGAGTTGCAAAATGTGATAAAAGTTGTTAGGCAATGGGCGACTATGCTCGTACACTAAAAAAAAAGATATTACTAGTAAACACCAGTCGTCGAACAACATAGCACAACTACCGCCAGTCGCACGCATTGACGCGCTTCTTTCTTCTATGACCAACATCAGAGTACGACGGCCAGCTGACTCGCGACTATTGTCGCGTAGTCGAGGAGTTGCAAAACGCCAAAATCCAAGGGCCCTGGTCCCAATCCTAAATGTCGCAATTCCGGCGACAACTTTATGAGTGTTCACTAGAGACTAAACCGGTCTATTGCGGAGCTGCATTTGCTATACTCCGTCAAGTTTAGTATATACCGACAACATTTGCATACACATTGTAACGAATTTTCTCTCAAGCCTGATAAACGTTTCTACAAGTAAACAAACATTGGTTGTGCGGGCGGTAATGATAATTATTATAACCAAGGCTGCGATCTTGATATAAACACCTGACCCATTATGTGCATAAATTTGTCAGATTAAATCAAGCATTGTATAGTGTAGAAAAGGCAATTCATGCATTGGACCGGTTTCGTTCTTATTTGGAACTCATCACATGCTGTGCAGAATTTGCTGTGGTCAGGACTCGAACCAAAAGTAGAAGCTAACCAAGAAGTATTAATTAGCATATGACTGCAAGTTGTGTTTAGTTTGCGGCAGGGTGGCTTAGTGGTTAGAGCACCAGATTTCGAAGCAGACGTGCCCAGGTTCGAGCCCTGTCCGCGGCGAATTCTGGTTAGTTAGAGAAGGGTTCCGAATAAGAACGAAACCAGTCTACTGGACTGAATTGCCTTTTCAACACTATGAAATTCTTAGTTTATCCCGAGAAATGTATGTACTTGATGTACAGATGTTTATATCGAGAACGCAACCTTGATTGAAATGTAATTGTTATCACCGACCGCGCAGCCAAAGTTCGTTTACCTAAAGGATTAATTTTGTCGTTATTGGTGTTCTTTTATTATTTTCTTATGGTAAAACTACTAATGTCTTATGTATTACTGTACATGATGATGATGATGATGATGATGATGATGAATTAATAATTATAATAATAACAATAATAATTTGAATGCTATGCAGATATAATTCCTATATATTTCATAATGTGCACGCTAGAAAAGCCTCAATGAGCATAGCAATACATTCGCAATTCAGATCTAACAAACGACAAGGGTGTAAGAATGTAAACAAAGTATAATTGATGGATGACATAATCCAGAATTAAGCAGTGTAATCAGAATGAATTGATAGAACCAGAGTTGAGTGTATTTAACAGAATAATGTGTAGCTTTAAAAAGTCGTCTACCAATCAACGGCTTTGTTATATCGGCAATGCATGCGCTGCCGCGCATGAAAACTTTTAATCAATAAAAGATAAAAGGACAGACAGAAACAGAGGTTCAGCGTAACAACACATGGCCAGTGATTCGTAATGCTCAAAGGCAGACTCACCTAAAGAATTATAAGTTTTAATGAATGGTACAAATGGCCCCATATAGAAGTGGCTAGGTTCTTAAGAACGATGCCAACACAGCCCGTAATGGTCTGACGTCCGCTAACTAGGAACTGTTTATAGCTACCTTCAGAGCCGATGCTGAAAACACTACATTCAAGCTCACATACAAAAATGTGGATCTAGATCTCTCGCACAATGGGTTCCGGAGTAGATCCGACATTAAGGCAGAATTAACAGCACCCGTGCACTGGGCCTTGTGTGGCCACTTGACTCAACCAGAATTGGCGCACTCCAATGTCTTTTGATTAGTGAGAGCACGGTGTGGCACGACCAGATGACCAACATCGTGATTAATAGAAACCGGCCAAGAGATGGATGTCACATCTCTCCTGCGGTTCCGGTCATTCACCAGTTGACCTCGATAATCTGTTAAACATTATGTGGCACTTGCCTTTACAAAATGTATCCCGGCAGATATCTCTTGAATCGTTGCGCAGTGCTTACTTTACTTACTTTACTTTACTGCGGCTGACTCCTTTTGGAGGATAAGCCGGCTCCACATTTCATGGAGTTTCTTGGGAATTTGGTACAAATGGTGTCCCCTCACCACTCGGCTTTTTGATCGAGGACGCACCTCTAGCCTTTGCACATCCAAGCGCAGTCTGCAAGGCAGCAGTAAGTTGCATGATTGCCGGTGGCTGTTGAGAGCTCATTCGCCATTCGGAAGTACGGGGTACTGTCCAGGAGTCCATGTAATCCTGTGGCTGTTGAACCCTTTGTGGCGGGAACACACGCCGAGTCATGGTGCCGTCGTCGGGCTCATGTGGTATTTTATAGGAGATCCGTTTGCCGGTCGGAGATCCACCACGCCCTGGTGACACCACCGCCATAGCCCCGTTAGCCCATGTACGATCGGCCATCGAAACATGGTTGACACCGTCCTACCACGTTGAGGAGAGGATGGACTTTACGAGCTTCAAATGTTGATTCGCCGCGATTTTCGTTCGCGGATTGTCACTTTGCACTAGCAGTTTCGCAAAGATCCGATTGATCCGCATTTCACAGCGCGCATAAAGTTCGTCTTCTTATTGGCTGGGTGTCGATTCGTCCCTTTCTTCCAAAGGCTTCAACATCGAACGTACTAACCGCTGGAAATGAGGCACGACGAAGATTAGATCATACCTCATTTCCAGCGGTTGTTAGGAATGATGTGGAAGCCTTCGGACAGAGGGGACGAATTCGCACCAAGCCAATAAGAAAAATTTGATGCGTACTTGGACATGGGAATCAATCGTATCTTTGCGAAACTGATCGTGCAAAGCGACAACTCGCGAACGCAGATCGCGGATATTCAACAAACAGCACCCCGATCTGCGTTCTATAACAAAATTCAATGTGGTGGAATGTTAAAGAGCAGTCGAAAACAGAGCTGATCGGCACGTGTATTTTCTTTGATGAAATTTAACCATTCCCCTATTAAAATGGACAACCAATTTTCTTTAACTAGCATGTGTCTGTCCACAGCGTCTGAAGCGCTTAGTCTCATTTTGACACAACTCACCAAACTAAACTGAAGTGTTGCCGACATTCTGAGAGGGAGGATTGCATGAATCTACATTTGCTACGAAGAGGAGTAGTAGGACTAAAAGCACCGAGTAGCACGCAGACTTCACCGAGGAATCGACACCATCAGAAACGGCATCGCTAACTAACTGACGCCTCAACTCCACATTATAATGAAAAATGAAATTAAAACGAAATCGGAATACCTTCGAAACAATATCCTGCAAGCGAGGAAAGAAAGTGGTGAGTCTAGTTTAGACGGAGACATCTACGTAAACACGCACGGACACCAAGCTACGCAGACCTCCACACAAGACTTAAGCCAGATAAAGCCAAACACAGGGCAAGGTAACATCAGCAGGATGAAGACAATGCAACAACAGGGCAACAACAGTTTCTATGCTAACACTTACCTGACGATCGATTCACGGGTGCACCAGCCGGCGAAGTTGACTGTTGCACACGACCTCTTCCCGAAGCAATCAGACCAGACCGTCGAGCTGACGCGGACGACACAGCTTGCCCCGATGGTGAACTAAGACCCGCACTAAACACATCGCCGCCACCATCGTTGCATTCACCGACGACACCGACACCACCTCCAGATTCCCCAACATCGTCTGTGTCTGTGAAGCAAAGTTAACCAAGATTGCACACAAAAAGGGGGAAATTAAAAATAAGCTTAATTAAGAGCTACACATGCATACATACATATGTACATAGATATACGCAAACATACATGCATGCATACGTACTAAAATACATGTACAAATACGCACATGCATCCATCCATCCGTAAAAACCAAACATACGAACATACGCACATATGCACACACATAAAGGCATGCAAGCATACATAGACGCACACATACACACATCTATCCATTATTTTATACAAACGAACATACGCACATACATGCATATGTACACACATACACACACCCATACATCCATCCATCCACACATAGATCAAAATGAACAAACTCACAGACATACAAATGTATATACATACATGCATATAAGTATAAATATATACATACACACAGCCAGACATACCCACATATATAAAACCATACATGCATGCATACAAACACACGTACCTGCATATATAAATACGTACATACAAGCTCACATACATTCATTTATGCATGGATATACGAAAATCCAGAGAAATGTTTCTCCTTAACAGGCTTTGATAGTGCTTGTGACTAAGTACCTGGATAAACTTAGCCTCTTTACTCGACCATTTGCAGAGAAGTGCGTAAGATAAGGAGAAATTTCCTCTAATGCGACTAAGTCCAACGACGTGGTGTGTCTAGAAAGCCAAAGTCTAAAGCAACAATTATCAATTTAGCTGACAGCAAACTGAACATCTAAAACTGTCCAAAGTTGACCAGTAAGTGAAAAGGTTTGATCAGGGTTAGCGCATTTTCCTATCAGGTAGTATGAATGGGCGACCTTTTGCTAATTTAGAGCGTAAACTTACTTTCATGACTTTTTTGTCAGTAAAACATTCGTATTTCTTAAGCCGATGTAATTGTTTTCATGGTGACGATGATGATGATGATGATGATGATGATGATGATGATGATGGGAGCGATGAAAATGACGTTAATTGTGGCGATGATGACAATGATGATGAGGATGATGACGATAGAAACTTCAAAACAGTACCGGTTTGGCGAAGAGTTCTTATTCTATAGCGATCCCTCTAAGGTACGTCTATCAATTATCCTGAAACAAATGATCGATTTCTTGTAATCAAGGTCTTGATATAAACACCTGACCCATTATGTACACACACACACACATTTGTCAGTGTGAACTAAGCATTGTATAGTGTGGAGAAGGCAATGCATCCAGGTTCGAGCCCTACTCGTGGCAAAGTCCGGCCAGTACGTGATGAGTACCAAATGAGGATGAAACCGATCTCCTGGACGACTTGCCGTAATGCGTCAGGTGTTTATATCAAGATCTCAACATTGATTAAAAGTAATTATTATCACTGGCCGAGCAACCGATGTTCGTTTTATTATACAAACGATCGATTTTCCAGCTCAAAAAAACACGCGCGACAAGATCGAAACAGAAAATTTTACATCAATTAAAACAAACCAATGAGACCAAATTGTTGACCGTCCGCTGTGCGCGGTCCCGTGGGCAATGTGCTAGGCGCCCCAGAGCCACTGCTGCCTACGGGTATCAGTTCGCCGTTCGGCTGACGGGCCGCAGTGCGCATTACTGAGTAAACAACCGTCTTGCCAGCACGCATAGCCTGGCCGACGACATTCGCCAAGCGATCCAACGCCTCGTCCGGATAGAGACTAAGATTGCGAGCGGCAGCTGTGGCCTCGGCCTCATGACGCTGACGAGCTGTTAATGCTGAATCATCTACAACAGGTGATTCAAACAAGGGTTGGAGGGAAAAATGGAATTAAAAAAAGTAACCATGACTGTAGCCAAATCAGAGAACACGCGAATCTCAATTTTGAATGTCTCCCCGGCCCAGTTAAAGGCCACCAAAAGCAACTGCTCTCTTCTAATCCTTACTGTCTTCTTAGTAACGTCACACAGCACTGCTATCCAGGACGTTACATGCACAGTGCTGTAAGCCAACGCTTTCGCTCAGTTTCATTCAGGTAAATACAGAAAATTGATTGCATTAACACGGACGCCATTTAATAAGGTCGCTAGGTAAACCAACACTAATCTGGCCGGGAAATATTAACGGGCTTTTAAAAACTTGATCAAGCGGCATTGTACACTATTCTGGAAATAAAATGTCCGAGAATAGTGGAAAACAGATTAGAGTTAAGAGAAAAAGTAAATCATTTTTTGCAGATCCACCATTTAATTTGAAGTACTGCGCGAGGAGCATATGTATTTGTCCATTTATGTATATATGTATGCATTTATATATTAACTAAATATGTATGTATTGTGTGCACGTAAATAGATAGATCAACTTTTTGTGTGTATGTATATATTAAGTCATGCATAGATGGGTACAGGTTGTGTGTCTTTTAAAACTGATATTTAATTTTTTAATAACACAGATTAAATCATCATTATCATCGTCACCATCATCGCAGATTTTTTGCATATTTGCGCTTCTAATTTTAAGAATTAAGAGTTCCTAGAATTAGAAACAGTTTATTATGTTTTCCTGGTTTTAGTTTAAGATCACATGTGTAAGCATTTTAACCTCTTATTTTTTGCGTCAGGGATAAAAAAAGCCCACAGGTAGTGTGTGAGAATAAAAGCGTTATCGACTAAAATAATGTTTTAGTTTGAAGTTTGCACTATATGTATACATAAAAAGTAAATGCTTTTAATCAGGAAATTTCGGCTGCACAGTTTCTTTGCTCACATTAACTGTTTGCAGCTTTCACCATATACATATATATATATATATATATATATATATATATATATATATATATATATATATATGTGTGTGTGTGTGTGTATAATGCCATTAAATAATCACTGATTGCACGGGTGGCGACAAAATTTCTTTAAATCAAGTTTGAGAGCTTAAAGAAAACACCAATCGCATTGTATTTAGCCAGTCGTCGAACAACAGAAAAACTGCGGTTTGATCCTAGCTACGAAGTTTTTCGTTGTAATCTGATGATGATCATGGAAGTTTGAAACGCGTCAGTTCGCGTGACTGATGTTAGTTTGTCTATTTTGTTCGAGGACTGGTTAAACACAATGTGATTGATGTTTACTTCGAGCCCGCGAACTTGATTCAAAGAGTTGTCACCACAACTTACGCATTCATTGTGTGCACTTGTGTGTAATTAATTTGAGGATTATTTATGCCACACAAATGGCTAGTGTCGCGTGAACGAGGATTGCGTTATGACCATTTAATTAGAGGTCCATATGCAAACTTTCGGCTTGTATACAAAAATATTTTTCCTTGTTGCATTTAGGTGAACGTTCCATGCTAGGCAAAAGTTAATTATAGACGTTCAGCCCGAATAACATTCATGGTTTGCAGTGGACCTCCACAGTTTGCTAAGAATTCTTATCTTCACGAGTGCTATGCAGAGGATGCATAACCCTAGATTTTTGTTCGATTGGCAATAAATGCGCATACATTGATTTATCACTGGGGCATGTCGCAAATGAAGTCGGGCAGCAACTCGTTCTGTAACGCGATGAGGTAGCAGAACTTAGCTCACCTACGAGTAGCCCGGCTGAGACCATTAAATTGACGGATGAGGGAATCAACCTTTCTCATCATCAAGAGAGGTTAGCATCGTTTTTTATCGAAAAATTACTTTTTAGACAGTTCTTTCTGTGCTTGCTTACATCTACTTGATGTTTATTCTTATATATTAGGCGCGAATCTACAACGCATAAGTGCATGGTCCGGATCGACATGATCGACAATCGTGGATGTAACCACGCCATTAACAACAAATTGCTACATGAACTATTCAAGTCGACAGTTGGCCTGGGGACGGAGAACGTCGTGCGGCACAACGGCTTACACTATCTTACTTTACTTTACTTTACTGCGGCTGACTCCTTTTGGAGGATAAGCCGGCTCCATATTTCATGGAGTTTCTTGGGAATTTGGTACAAGTGGTGTCCCCTCACCACTCGGCTTTTTGATCGAGGACGCACCTCTAGCCTTTGCACATCCAAGCGCAGTCTGCAAGGCAGCAGTAATTTGTATGGTTGCCGGTGGCTGTTGAGAGCTCATTCGCCATTCGGAAGTACGGGGTACTGTCCAGGAGTCCATGTAATCCTGTGGCTGTTGAACCCTTTTGTGGCGGGGAACACACGCCGCGTCATGGTGCCGTCGTCGGGCTCATGTGGTATTTTATAGGAGATCCGATTGCCGGTCGGAAATCCACCACGCCCTGGTGACACCACCGCCATAGCCTCGTTAGCCCATGTACGATCGGCCATCGAAACGTGGTTGACACCGTCGTACCACTATCGGGATAATCTAAACAATAAACAGCATTACAGCGACACTCCAGAATGTTACAAAACAGCCATCATTTCGGTAATAGTAAAATTTAACGTTGAAATTAAATCGTCACACAACCTTTGCTGTGTTTTGTCTTGCTGCCAGTCTCATTTCCCAGTTTAGCTGAAACAAAATTGTCACGTCGTTTACGAACACTTCGTTTTCGCTGTCGCCTAGCTGCAGAGCCATCCAGTGACCTGAGAGCATCATTTGTGCGCTCGCCGTCTTCATTTTCAATATTGGCGTATTCCCCACCTTCAGCCTCCTCGTCATCGAAAGCGCCAGCATCGCTGTCTTCATCTTCATTTCCAACCTCGTCCTCGTCATCATCATCGTCATCGTCGTCATCATTGCTTCCGATTCCCGATGAGTAGTCATCAGCAGAGTCTCCCTGATAGCTACCAAACTGCCTTCGACCCCGTAGGCCAACACGAGATCGCCGCTTAGGACGAGCGAATTGAAAGTCGGAGTCTTCCGCTCCAGTTGTAGTGGCACCCATTGTTTCATCATCCCCTTCTTGCTCATCATCCGCCTGTTTAGGCGCCAAGAACTGCTCTGCAATTCTTCGAGCCTGAATGTACAGTTATTTATAAGGCCATCAACATGAGTGTTAATAATGTGGCAGATTGATTGATGAAAATGCGCAGGAAATCTCAATTTACATTTATCTACGAATAATTGCTGAATCGATGCATTAACAGGTAATCTGTGATTGGATAATTTGAATTAACTGGTATACAAAATTTCTGGCGTAATTCTAAATTAAGCTGAAAACTTCTATAAATAGCGCTAAGTACGTTTTTACGCAGAATGCATATGATTGGTTAGAATAGCCCAATAGGAATTCAACTTGTCTTTAAATCAAGTTTGCATGCTTGAAGTAAACTCTAATCCAATTGTAGCAAACAGACAAGCAACATGGCAAAAATAGCGCCAGCCGCAAGTACTGACGTGGTTAGAATAGCCCAATAGGAATTCAACTTTTCTTTAAATCAAGTTTGCATGCTTGAAGTAAACACTAATCCAATTGTAGCAAACAGACAAGCAACATGGCAAAAATACCGCCAGCCGCAAGCACTGACGTGGTTAGAATAGCCCAATAGGAATTCAACTTGTCTTTAAATCAAGTTTGCATGCTTGAAGTAAACTCTAATCCAATTGTAGCAAACAGACAAGCAACATGGCAAAAATACCGCCAGCCGCAAGCACTGACGTGGTTAGAATAGCCCAATAGGAATTCAACTTGTCTTTAAATCAAGTTGCATGCTTAGAGTAAACTCTATCCAATTGTAGCAAACAGACAAACAACATATGGCAAAAATACATAATACAAGCACTGACGGTTAGAATAGCCCAATAGGAATTCAACTTGTCTTTAAATCAAGTTTGCATGCTTGAAGTAAACTCTAATCCAATTGTAGCAAACAGACAAGCAACATGGCAAAAATAGCGCCAGCCGCAAGCACTGACGTGGTTAGAATAGCCCAATAGGAATTCAACTTGTCTTTAAATCAAGTTTGCATGCTTGAAGTAAACACTAATCCAATTGTAGCAAACAGACAAGCAACATGGCAAAACTACCGCCAGCCGCAAGCACTGACGTGGTTAGAATAGCCCAATAGGAATTCAACTTGTCTTTAAATCAAGTTTGCATGCTTGAAGTAAACACCAATCCAATTGTAGCAAACAGACAAGCAACATGGCAAAACTACCGCCAGCCGCAAGCACTGACGTGGTTAGAATAGCCCAATAGGAATTGAACTTATTTTAGAGCACGGCGACTGGTGTTGCTGTGAGGTATATCACTGAAGGAATATTTTAACCATGACAGTGCGTAATAATTACTTGTTAAAACAGCTTACTAAGTTAGTGTAAACTTATCGTTGTGTAGGAAAAAATGAGTGGCCGAGATAATTACTCAACTAGCGGAACTGCATAGTTAAGCGGAGGGACTTAAATTTCAAAATAGAAGATAGACAGGAGGAAAACTTTATTGACGTATAAATGCTTTGGCGATTTCCAAAATTGCCATGCATAGCTATCAACACCTGGACAGCTTAATAAAGCAAGGTGTTCGCTCGGGTTCGTTTAGATCTATCATTGTCGCCTCAACGTCAGTGGGCAATACTTAATTGTAAGCTATACGAGCCGACCAGTTGTGCTCGGCAACTCCGGTGGATGACTGGAACCGCAGAAGGAAATGATTAGGAATCTCGTGGCTAGATACTGATATTAGTGAGGTCGGTAACTTGATTTCGTCACACAGTACACTACCTAGCCAAGGTACACTTGAATGGGATAAAATCGTTGGGAGTCTAGTGGTAAAATGTAGCACAGGGCGAAGCTTGGTTACCTCTTCGTAGAACTTTATTATGTATGCAATTTGCATAAATTAGTAAGAAAATTGCCCCAAGGCCAGAAGAAGAACTGACCAGGACATCACGACAGTGACCGAAGATATCGCCCTCCTGTGGAGTAAGCTTGACGGCATGCAAAACCAGCAATTCGATCACTTTCGCGTAATCGCGCTTTGGCACGCCCTTCTTGAAAAACTCGCTGAGATCGTCATCCCATTTCGACTGGATCACGTTCAGCAGCAACGGCTTGCTGGCGGCCACCGCCTTGCTTGTCGCCTCGGTGATCTCCTCCTCGAACCGTTGACCGTTTATTGTTTCCAGATTCGAGCAGAGGTATGCCAATGGTTGTCTACTCAAAATCTTAACGCATAACAAAACAGCACTATACAGAGTTAAACTTTGGCAAGTAAATTAACCAGTTAAATCAGTTAGCTAAATCATGTTCGCCGGCTTGGGGTAAACACCAATCCCATTGTAGTTAACCATTCGTCGAAAAACCCAGCATAGTATAATACGTACGACTGTCGGTGGTGAGGGGACACCACTTGTACCAAATTCCCAAGAAACTCCATGAAATGGAGCCGGCTTATCCTCTAAAAGGAGTCAGCCGCAATCAAGTATAAAGTAAGTAAGTAATGCTAAGGAATATACGAATCACATAAACGATAGCAGCCAGTTCCACTCGTTCTTATGTCAAAAATGTCTGGAAGAAGTTCTTCTTTAATAAAAAACTCCAAAGCACAATTTATTAGTACGATGACAGTATGCTATATTTTGGATATAGTTATAATGCTGAAGTACTGGAAAACGTCTTGCTTTTAGCGAATTAAATGAATTAATTAAAATTTACCTTAGAAAAAGTCAATTTCCCTAACATCGATCAGGAAGGGTGGTGAACCGGAAAAGAATGTGTGCTGGAAAGAAACCTACTCGTGTATTTTTCTGAATGTTAACTCGAATCCTTTCTTCCGCATGAAAACAGGCAGCTTCAAATTAATGATATTAAAAAATTAATATTTATATACCAATAGAACATCATTGACAATAAATTATGCAGAATGATATATGTATATATATATATATATATATATATATATATATATATATATATATATATATTGGACCGCGAGTCTTAATAAAATTCATGTTACCCTTTGCGCATGCAAAGAGAAAACGAAATTTTATCAGATACAAGAACCGTTTCTTTCGCATATTCAAGCATCTGCAAATGGACATCTCTTAATAACCAAATTGAAGGGCCAAACAATATAGAAATACGTAAACATGGAGATAGTGTGAGAAAAGGGCACAACCAATCAATTGCATGCATCACCTTCGGTTCAATCTCAATGCCTCAAACAAAAATAGAATCAAAATGAAAATCAGGTTATATATAAATATATATATATATATATATATATATATATATATATGTGTGTGTGTGTGTGTGTGTTTGTGTATAATTGATTATTATGTGGGTTGCAACAATCTCTCACGGTTTACTTCTATTTCTTGTTTTGGAAGATAGTAATGAGGTGCGTTTGTGTCTGTGTGTTTGTGTCTATTTGCATATATATATATATATATATATATATATATATATATATATATATATATATATATATATATATATATATAGTTAGATATATAAATACTATAATTGCTCAAATTTTAAATGTTATCAGCAGTAAATACGAACAATCGCGAATGATATTGAAGGATATTTCAAGGCCGCCAGTGTTTTGACCTACAGGCACAAGTTGAGCGTCCAACTCAAGGTGCTGCAATCGTGGGAACTGCTCCACCAGCGGGAGACCACCACCGTTGAGCGCACGTTTCGTCAGACGACTGTTGCCCTTCAGGTTTAATTTGCGCAAAAACGGCAGATAGAGGCAACGTGGCAGCGCTCGGAGACAATTCCCGGAAACGTTCAACTCGACCAGATTGGCGCATTGATTCAAAGCAGTAGGCAGCAAACCCGTGAACGAGCAGCCGGTCAAACTAAAAGCAAATCAAAACAGACACAATATTGCTACATACTAAGTTGTGTATAATTAACAACACGCCATTCACACATTAGGCATAGCGCACCAAACGACAGTTTAGTTCGTAGACAAATTGGACTAAAAGCAAAACGTAGCTAGAATCGCCATCGTACTCGGATGACGATCAAGGAAGGTCGAAACGCGTCAGTGCGTTGCGGCTGGCGGAAGTTTTGTTATGTTGTTCGACGACTGGCTAAATAAAATGGGATTGGTGTTTACTTCAAAGCTCGCAAACTTGATTTAAATAATTGTTACCACCACTCGCGCAATCAATTATTGCTAAACTGTATTGCCTATATATGTATATGTGGCTGCAAACAGTTAATGTTCGTGACTGCATAGAAATTTTAGCAGACATTTTCAGTCAGTTCAATGTATGCAGGGAACTGCTGAGGTGAGAGCCGTATATCTAAATTTCATTTCCATATATATTCAATGCGGTTTGATCCTCGATAGTCAGTTTGCCGACGTACTCTGATGATGATGATCATGGAAGGTGGAAACGCGTCAGTGCGTTGCGGCTGGCGGAAGTTTTGTTATGTTGTTCGACGACTGGCTAAATACAATGGGATTGGTGTTTACTTCAAGCTCGCAAACGTGATTTAAAGAATTGCATTTTGTTGTGTGTAGGTGCGTGTATGGATAATCTTAAGTGTAACTGTAATGCAATTATTAAGTCAAGCACTTATCAATACAAATCATGCTTTAAACTCACTGCCTATAAACATGGTTGTAAATTTGGTTTAATGTGTGCAAAGCACAAATATTTAAATGTCAAAACCTGGAGCGAAAATCCGAAAAATAATTTCTTTGATTTCACGAAATATTATTACTTTCTTTTGAAATATGAGCCTTAATAGAAATCATAGTACCCTTTCCATGTGCATGAATAAAAATAAATTTTATCAGATACAAGAAACCATTCTTCCTCATTATCTCCTCAAATGTCTACCAATGATCATATCTCTTTATATATAAATTGGAAGGCAAAACAAGATAGAAATATGTAAACAAAGAGAGTGTGAAAAATAGAAACCAATCAAATTGCGTGCGTCACATCCAGTTCAAGCTCAATGCTTGTACATGCTTCTTCTGCTTACATAAATCCGGCTGCAATTTGTTTATCCATAAGGCTTCGTATGTGGCTAGCTCCCTTTTGTTTCTGCATTTAGTAATTACTTTGTATGCTACGTCTGGAGAACATACGTGCGATGTTTCGATGATGTGTTGCACAATAGCAGACGTGTATTCATCATTTGATTTAAAACAGGCGTTCAAGTTGCAATGTTCTCTCATTCGAGTAATTAACCGTCTGATCGATCGGCCTACGTAAGTTGATCGACAACTTGCGCATGTATATTGGTAAATAATATTTGATATCGACATTAACGGCTGTTTCTCTTTGATTGCTGGTAAAGGCAAGTGTGTTACCCTAAATAACAATCGTAGTTTGGCTGCATTAAATGTGCGTGTCAATGCTGCTTCAACTTTCTTTTGTGCTATTCGGCATCCTTCTTAAATGGGATGCTCAGGTAGACTGTTTTTTCCACATTCCATCATCAAACTGACTATCAAAGATCAAACTGAATGCGTACAAATAATGTAAAAAGAATTAATTATAAGGCGCTCATCAGTGGTAATCAGAACAAGAGATTGACGTTAGATTTTTATTGCTGATCGACTGGTTAGATAGGATTGGTGTCCAGCCAAAACTCGCAAATTTGACTTCAATGCCGTAACGAAAATCAGGTATGTGATTCCTACACAAAGAGTCTCGCATACACTGTATTTGACAGGCAATGCCGATTGATGATAATAACAATGTTTTAAAACAAGTTCGTGAGTTTGAGATACACATCAGCTTTATCAAATTTGAAAAATAAATTGTGCAGCCCATATTTCCAGTCAAGTTCAATGTATGCAAGACTGCTAGAGGTGAGAGCCGCATATCTCAATTTGATTTCCATATATATTCAATGCGTTTTGATCATCGATAGTCAGTTTGCCGTCGTACTCTGATGATGATCAAGGAAGGTCGAACCGCGTCAGTGCGTTGCGGCTGACAGTAGTTTTGCTATGTTGTTCGACGACTGGTTAAATACAATGGGATTGGTGTTTACTTCAAGCTCTCTAAACTTGATTTAAATAATTATTACCACCACCCGCGCAATCAATTATTGTTAAATTGTATTGCTTATATATGTATATGTGGCGAAAGCTGCAAACAGTTAATGTTCGTGACTGCATAGAAATTGTGTAGTCGACATTTCCAGTCAAGTTCAATGTATGCGAGACTGCTAGAGGTGAGAGCCGCATATCTAAATTTGATTTCCTTATATATTCAATGCGGTTTGATCCTCGATAGTCAGTTTGCCGTCGTACTCTGATGATGATCATGGAAGGTCGAAACGCGTCAGTGTGTTGCGGCTGGCAGTAGTTTAGTTATGTTGTTCGACCACTGGTTAAATACAATGGGATTGGTGTTTACTTCAAGCTCGCAAACTTGATTTAAAGCATTGGTACCACCACCCGCGCAATCAATTATTGTTTAAATTGTATTGCCTATATATGTATATGTGGCGAAAGCTGCAAACAGTTAATGTTCGTGACTGCATAGAAATTTTGCGGCCGACATTTTCAATCAAGTTCAATGTATGCGAGACTGCTAGAGGTGAGAGCCGCATATCTAAATTTGATTTCCATATATATATTCAATGCGGTTTTATACTCGATAGTCAGTTTGCCGTCGTACACTGATGATGATCATGGAAGGTCGAAACGCGTCAGTGCGTTGCGGCTGGCGGTAGTTCTGTAATGTTGTTCGACGACTGGTTAAATACAATGGGATTGGTGTTTACTTCAAGCTCGCAAACTTGATTTAAATAATTGTTACCACCACCCGCGCAATCAATTATTGTTAAATTGTATTGCTTATATATGTATATGTGGCGAAAGCTGCAAACAGTTAATGTTCGTGATTGCATAGAAATTGTGTAATCGACATTTCCAGTCAAGTTCAATGTATGCGAGACTGCTAGAGGTGAGAGCCGCATATCTAAATTTGATTTCCATGCATATTCGCGGTTTGATCCTCGATGGTCAGTTTGCCGTCGTACTCTGATGATGATCATGGAAGGTCGAAACGCGTCAGTGCGTTGCGGCTGGCGGTAGTTTTGTTATGTTGTTCGGCGACTGGTTAAATACAGGTGGGATTGGTGCTTACTTCAAGCTCGCAAACTTGATTTAAAGAATTGTTACCACCACCCGCGCAATCAATTGTTGTTTAAATAAGGTGTTGGTAAAATTGTAGACTGTTTATTGACAATGCCGCTCGACATCGATGAATAGATAACAGAAAATAAAACAAAAATCTCACTTGAGTACACGAACCCGTCGAAGCGAGTCAGTTCCGGTGATCGTGAAGATGGAAATTTCATCCACTGTGTTGTTGCACTCTTCACAAGACAGACGCAGGGAGTCGCACACGACTGTGGTGTGTAATTTAATTGGAAGAAAAAGCAAAGAAACGTGAACTGACGCAATTCAATGACCAGTTAAACTTACAAAGACCAAGAAAATTTTATCGTAAATGTACATCATCCAGTGAAATCCGCAAGGAAGCTGTGCTGCTGATGTTGCCTTGCCCGAATGCGAACTTGCCCATAATGGTGTTGTGGAGAGGTTTAGTTTGCCTCCTTTCTGTGATCCGCAAGGAAGCTGAACTGCTGATGTCGCCTTGCCCGAACGCGAACTTGGCCATAATGGTGTGGTGGAGAGGTTTAGTTTGCCTCCTTTCTGTGAGTTATCCTAATGAACTTACACAAAGTAGCAAGTTATTTGTTCTCTCTCTGCCTCTCTCTCTCTCTCTGAACTCACATAAATTCACTAATTCACTTATATACCTTTTCACTCATTATTGTTATTTGGCAGAGAAACATTAGCCACTTTTGACTTTTGTGTGGCTGGACATGATATATATATATATATATATATATATATATATATATATGTTATATATATATAGTCAGTATAAACAAAGCATTACATCAGATAGCAAAGGAATTTCATCTAATAGACCGGTTTAAGCAAGGTTGAAAATGCCGAGAATTTACCATGGACAGGGCTAGAATAGAGGCATATTTTCTTCGTAACCTGGGGACTGTCCATTTCGCCACCCCAGGCAACATGCTACACGCAATTTGAAGTCATAAACCAACTTGTGTTTTTGGTTAGCCTTTCCCTCAGGTGGAACCCATATGGAATTTCTAACTAGACACCTCCGATCTGCCATTAAACAACTGGCGGTAGTTTTCATTATGTTGTTCGACGACTGAATAAATACAAAATGGGATTGGTGTTTACTTCAAGTTCGCAAACTTGATTTAAAGAATTGTTACCACCACCCACGCACACAATGATTGTTTAATAATTTACCTTCACAATCGCTGGTTTCTTGGGAAGAACGGACAGCGTTAGCGCCATTGGGATCATGGGTTACAGCAGAAGACCTATTTAGACGACCCAGAAACGATGAGCTAAAACCAAAATAGGCCATGGCCTCCAAGCGCCCTGTTTCAGACGGAAGAGACGATAACCAACTTGTGTTTCTGGTTAGCCTTTCTTTCAGGAACTAGACACGCCCATTCTGTCACTATACATGCATAAACCATGCTATTTGGAAAGTTATATTGAATTGAAGTCTGATGGCGGAGTTTTAATTATGCCTATGTTGTCAGCAGAAACTCAAAAGCGCATCAAGCAGGAAAGGCAAGTCATCCAGTAGACCGGTTTCGTGCTTATTGCGATTTCTTCAAGTACAGTCAAGAATTTACCGCGAACGCGGCTCGGGCATGCCAAATTTTACTTCAGACTCCGAGACTCTATCCACTATGCCACACGTGCCGCGTTCTACATGCCTCTTTGAAGTCATACACCAATTTTGACTAAAACTTGGGCAGGTTCGTGAACCAGCAGCATCATCGAAATAACTGTTTTAGAAAAATATTAATAGGATAATTTCAGCGTACACCAGGTTTTTTCCATGATCGCTATGCGTTTCAAGGACAAAAAATGGCCACGAATCCGGAACATCCCCCGGGTTCAGGCCGATCTGAGCTCTCCGCATAGTCAAAAACGCTCTTGCATGCGCGTGCATACACATATGCATACGAACATACATACAAGCATACATAAACGCAGACCAAAATCCCCTCCTGTAAGTCAGATTTCAATAGAGGCATTCCTCAATAAGAAATAATTAGCCAGACCGTTTGCGGTAGGTTGCGGCGTAATCATACGATCGACAACACTATCCGGCCACGAGATGGCCTGCCTACTTTTTCTGCGGTTCCAGCCACATAACTGTGCTGCCTCAGTAGCCTGGCAAGCAGGAAGTGAAATAGCCTTTCGCACAAAGTGCATCGGCTCACACAATCGATGCTCCTAAACAAGGTTCATGAGTGATGGTACATCAAACAGCGACTGTATAGAACCGGTCCGGTAGAATTTTCGCTTTTGACTAATGCCACCTGACGTTCAGCTGGCGATTTTCGAATCCTATCCGGCATCTTCATTGCTATTAAACGCGTCTCTACAAACTAAGTAACCAACGAGAAACATACTAAGTAGATAAAACAAAATGTAATTCATTGAATTCGGACGAAAAATTACCCGGAATTCGTTAACAATAAGTTAACTTGTTTAAATCACGTTTGCTAGCTTGAAGTAAGCACCAATCTCATTGTATTTAACCAGTCGTCGAACAACATAACAAAACTACCGTCAGTGCGTGCGACTGGCGGTAGTTTTGCTATGTTGTTCGACGACTGGTTAAATACAATGGGATTGGTGTTCACTTCAAGCTAAAAAACAACATTTGAAGAATTGTTACCACCATCCGCGCACTCATTGATTGTTTAATAATTTACCTTCACAATCGCTGGTTTCCTCGGCAGAACAGACACCGTTATCAGAGGTTGCGGGAGAAGACCTATTTAGACGGCCCAGAAACGATGAGCTAAGACCAAAACAGGCCATGGCCTCGTTGATATCGGCATCTTCTTCAAGCGAGTTGTGCAAAAGGCGTTCCGCAGGAGATAAGTCCAACTCGGACAATTGTTCCGGACAGTAGAGACGATAACCGCTGCTCCTACGAAGTTAACATAAACAATAACCAGACGTGATTGAAGAACCAAAAAGGTGTTTTGATACGGATCACATTAACTTGGATAAGGACATAAAGCAAAATTGACGTTCCTAGCACCACAAATCAAATATTGTAGCTTTTTCGCAAAAATAAACAGTTATGTCAAGGAAGCATTTTTCGATTAATATTAATGAACACGTTTTGAAAGATTGACCGAGACACATTTTTTGAATCAGTGCGAACATGTTTTATAAATGGTATACATTACGGATTTAAGTGTCCATAGAGGGTTTAAGACGCATTTTGTGGCCTCTCTACTGAATCATCAGTGGATCAACAACGGCTAGAGGAAGTCTACTGTTGAAATTAGATAAGAACTATGCCAAGCAACAAAGGAGTAGCTTAGTTTCTATAAAGCGTTGCTACACACTTTCCGCCTTACTCACTATGGAGCTTGCGAGTGTTACGCAACTAAATGATTGATGAATTATTTACCATGTTTCAGTGGTTACTATTGAGGCTCTATTTAGGGATGATATAAACGCATGTTTGTTACTTCAAAGAAACGCAAGACTTCGGCAACAAAATAATGGAGGCAGCACCCCTGTCTAAGGAATTAAAAGTAAGCTATCAGTCATACGGTTCAAACACTATATAGACAGTCGCTAATAAATACAGGCGTGACAAGCAGAAATACGGCTTCTCAATGTTTATCAGACGTGGTTCAAATATTTCAATGAGTCTCTATTTAGGGATGTACGCACAAAAGCGTTACCTCACAAAAACACAAAACTTCTGCAGCAGAAGAAAAAGAAGAATGCTGGAGTCAGCAACCGTGTCTAAGGAATTAATAATAAAATATCAATTAGTATATAAATTTGGTTCAATAAATTGGTGCGCTTTACAGAAGAGAAACACTATACAGACATTTAAAATAATCGCGGTTGCGGACTTGATGTAAACACCTTACCCAAATGTACTTACATATGTCAGTATAAAGTAAGAATTGTATAGTTTAGAAAAGGAAATTCATCCAGTAGACCGGTTTCGTCTTTTTTAAGAAATCATCACGTACTGGCCAGAATTTGCCGCGGACAGGGCGCTAACCTGAGCACGTATACTTGGTTGGAGCCCCAGATTCCGAAGCATACGTGCCCAGGTTCGAGCCATATCCTTTACATTTTCATGTACACAGCTTGTTTTTCATTAATTGATGGGTTCTCAATGGTCCCCTGATTCTGAAGTCATCTTTACACTTCTGGCAAGGAAATGTTTTTGAATTAAGGTTTGTAGATTTTTTTACGATTTTTCGGGACTTCATTTCCAGTCCCATCTTCATGGTTGACACTATACTCACAAGAAAACGAACAACTTGTGAAAAATGCGATATCCATTCCTAATAACCATTCACTTAAACTCACATTCATACACTAAACAACTCTCCTCCAACAAACACCAAAACCTATATCATAATTTAAATCGACATTTAGACATACACGCCTATCCGTGATGTCACGATATTTTAAATTGCTTTTCCGTACGCGTACAAAGATCAACAAAATTTCCATTTACATTATATTACAGTAATTCTTAATTCCCGGTATACCTAATCTGATCCTA
Organism: Eudiplozoon nipponicum; assembly: GCA_029291075.1. Taxonomy (NCBI): domain Eukaryota; kingdom Metazoa; phylum Platyhelminthes; class Monogenea; order Mazocraeidea; family Diplozoidae; genus Eudiplozoon; species Eudiplozoon nipponicum. The sequence goes on from JAQBSW010003704.1 coordinate 44,312, forward strand.
TTTGAAATAGGTTATAGAGAGAGAGAGACAGGTTAATAAAACTGATGATAGAATATAGTAGTATTCCCACGTTTGGACAAAACCGAATATGTGGCCTACCATAACCAATGGTAAAACAACTAAATAAACCTTTTCTTTTGTGTTCATATCATGTGTAAATTTTTTTTTCATTTAAATATGTGTAAAAATCTTATACATATCCATATACATATAAGAATATACATATAAGCAAAAAGGCGTGTTACAGTGATTAGCCAGGAGTACAGAATATATCAGCAATAATTTTTTTAAAAATAAATATCTATATACTTATTAATATTTATTTATTTATACCCTACATATTATGCGTAACTAAATAATCATATCAGCAACCATGTGAAACCTTCCCACATCTTACATAATTATCTAAATATCCTTCCATTTTATATACACGTACCCACCATATATAGTATGCATATCATATAAGCAACCAGGTGAGTTTCTCAATGATTGAATCAGTCGAATAAACATTGGATATTATTTACCTGTCTACTTATATTAAAACAATACATACATACGTATATATATATATATATATATATATATATATATATATATATATATATATATATAGGATATACAGATATTTAAAAACATGTGGGAAGAACCCACATGGTTGCTTATATGAAGACTAACTAGATAAGCATTACCTATATACTCTCTTATATATATTTATAATTAGGAAGAAAGAAAACATTAATAACAAAGTGAATAAAGGCCATTCATTTCATGAATACTAATCATCTCTTATACAATCATACATATTTATAAATTTTGGGTTTTCAATTGATTATGCTAGTGGTAACGAATCTGACTCGTTTTTACTGCTGTTTCTTGTTTATACTAGTTGGTGATTTTGTATGCGTTTGTGTTTGCGTGTATGCGTGTTTGCATGTAAAGGTCATTCTCGCAGTGTTGCGAAGTGATGTCTGAGATCTAGTCATTATTGTTTTGATGGCTTTAGAATTAATCATTTGTGCGCATTGTTCACTGTTACATATACAAGTGCTATTTTTCCCAGTGTAGTTGATCGTTTCAGCTTGTTGTGCAAATCTATAATTTCCACATGGTAACAGCGCCAGTGTGGATTGCAGTGTTAAACGCTCATATTGTTTGGAAACTTCTGTCACCGTATGCGCCTCTGTTATATATATATATTTACATACAAACACGCATACACAACACAAACACAAACGCATACACACTCACCAACTAGTCAAAACAAGAAACAGCAGTAATAACGAGTCAGATTTGTTACCAATAGCATAATCAATTGAAAAACCAAAATGTACAAATATGTATGATTGTATAAGAGATGTTTAAGTATTCACAGAAATATATATATATATATATATATATATATATATATACTATATACGTATATAACCCATTTCTAATTAGCTTAACTAAATAGACATATAAGGTACTATCTTGTGTGAACTGCTTATCTTTATTTAAACTAAGTAAACTCCTCAGTTCTATTTCTCCAGTAAATCAGGTGATCAGATGCAGCAAAAGCGCTTCTCTACGATGTTTAATGTCTTTTAAATTTCAAACAAATGGACAAATGTTTTACTTATTTGAATAATGTACACGCCTAAGTGCAAGTAACCGAATGTGAAATAAATTTTCATTAGTTGCTTACAATTTTTCCGGAAAGCTAACGGGTGTATGAGAGAAGATACAGCCGCAGAGACGGATCACTTTTTTCGCCAACTCGGTGAGATCACGCCGATGCGTTAACAATGAAGGCATGCCGGACGCCAGTAGACAAGCCGCCTCATTACACGCTACCTCATATGGCGTTAGAATAGTGAGTGGTCCAGACGTGGCTGAATTTGACCCAGACGTAGACGAGACGCCCAGTCTGCTGTACGACTGCATCAACGATCTGCCAAAAATCGCGGCCAAGTCGCGCACACTGTCAACTCTGGATTTGTTCTCAATTAAACGAAGAATGCTGTGCCGCGACATTGGCATTGAAATTCCAGTATTAATGGTTGCCGAACTGGAGAAACCGGGCGTGCTCTTGTTCAATATGCAGGCATGTTCGTAGCACGCCTGCTCCAGACTGGTCGCCTCTGGACGCGGTGTCAAGTCGTAAGCGTTGGGTGGAATCTCTGAAAGGACGTCAGAAACTGCTCGGCGAATTGCCTCTGCCTCACCTTCCACAAGCTAATAGACAAATAATTTAAAACCACAGTGATAACAATACAGGCATGCAGAACGTATGGCGATGGCGTTGCAGATACGGTGACACGAAGCCAAAGAAGCTTTCGCCTGAACAACACAGTGACACAGGTAAGGCATCATTCAGCCCTACCGAGGGCCAAATGCCCAGGCCAATATATCAAATAACCTCTGGATTTTTCTATATCTGACTCACATCTTTGGATGCACGATGGACTAACTGCACTGGTGTCACCAGGGCGTGGTGGATTTCCGACCGGCAATCGGATCTCCTATAAAATACCACATGAGCCCGACGACGGCACCATGACTCGGCGTGTGTTCCCCGCCACAAAAGAGTTCAACAGCCACAAGATTACATGGACTCCTGGACAGTACACCGTACTTCCAAATGGCGAATGAGCTCTCAACAGCCACCGGCAACCATGCAACTTACTGCTGCCTTGCAGACTGCGCTTGGATGTGCAAAGGCTAGAGGTGCGTCCTCGATCAAAAAGCCGAGTGGTGAGGGGACACCACTTGTACCAAATTCCCAAGAAACTCCATGAAATTTCATTGGAGCCGGCTTATCCTCCAAAAGGAGTCAGCCGCAGTAAAGTAAAGTAAAAGTAACTGCACTACCACACGTCCTAATGGGAAATGGACAAGCCACAGACACATTACAAAAACAGACCAAATTTGTCAAAATCACTGAGCACACCTAGCCATCCGACATGCCTAGCGTAGAGACATTTGCTTCCACTCGAGTTTGAAACGTGTTCCGAAATTATTTTTCAAAAAAAGGTGACTGCGATGCACGTGTTAGATCGCACGTTCAGAAATGGAACGATGTTTACCGGTCAACGTCTACAACTTCCGTTGTGTCACAAACCACAAAGTAAAATACCCGAATCGGCAAGTGCGAAAAGGAACTTTTGTCATTGTGGAACTTCAAATTGAATAATTCAATACAGTGATGCGTACCATCAACATCAGCACCAGAAGCATTATAAACATTATCATCAGTGTCATCTAAAAACTCAAAGTAATTCTCACTCCCACCATTACTCTATCTACCATTACCACTACCACAACCGGAAGTTCCGTCTTCATCATCATAATCCGCACCATCGTCATTACGATCGCGATCAACTTCGGCGTGGTAAACAAAACCACCACCATCGTCATCAACGCCATCATCATCACCATCATCATCATCATCATCATCACAATCATCATCTTCATCATCATCATCACAATCATCTTCTTCATCATCATCATCATCATTATTATTTTTATTATTATTCTCAAATCCACATTATCGACGTTGTCATTAGCCTCATTAACCTAATCCCACTAAACCTCACATTATCAGTATCTAACATCAATATGATCATCAGCAGAAAATTCATCATCCGCAGCCTCAACATCACATCATCGTCGATATCATCATAGGCATAAAAATCATCATCGTTAACATCATCGTCCTTACATCCTCATCATCCTCCTCATTGTTATCGTTCGTAACCTTATCAATATCATCCCCATCGTCAACATCTCCATCATCGCCTTTATCATCAGCCTCATGAACATCGTCGTAATAATAATTATCTTCATCTGTAGCATTTTGATCGATATTATGGTCTTCACATTCTCCTCCCCGTCATTATCATAAACATCATCATTGGTTCCATCGCCGCTATTATCATTCACGTCAACCTTATTATCATCAACCTCGGTGTCAACATCCCCACCCTCGTCACTTTTATCGTCTCTACCAGCATCATCCTCCTACTCTTTATCCTAACCCACATTATCTGAAAAACTTGATCATCAAAGTATAAAAAGGTGATGTATCAGCTACGCGTAAATATTAAAAAACCTGTAAACAAGGAAAGAACCATTGTATGTGTCAAGTGGCTTTCATGCTATCATCTATCTATAATACAAACAAAAACCTTCTGGTGAACTTTGGCAACAAAAGACAATGCGATCATCAAAACGACTGAATTGTAAATGTTCAAACAAGAACGGCATCGAGTACACCTGGAGTACAAAACATTAATGTTTTTAACCCAAATCCGCTAAAAATAGAAATATGTTATTTGCACAGACACGCATTGAGACCAAAATTCCTACATACAAATATGTATACAGACAAACACATATATGCATGCATACATAAAGACAAGCATGCATGCATGCATACATACCTAGAGAAAAGACATATATTCATACAAATATAGAAAATGGGCACTCTAACCCACTTTATAACAGTCATTGGTCAAGTCGTAATCAAAAGTGGTGTTTCACATAAGGTTGGAAAACTATATAATTACTCATAGACTGTAAAGGAGATTGGTGAAGAATTGCATGGGTGAATTTGTACGTGTGCCTTGAGGCATACGAAGTCGAATAGTGTATAATGTATGCTCTGATTTTTTGTAGATTGGTGACACTCTAGAGACCTCCTGCTCTGATTATCATTACATATATAAACGATGCGCATTGGCACACATTGTAAACAAGCAAGAAAAACCGAAAATTTATCAAATAAGGTAAAAAAGAGTAACGTTCAATAATATAAATTACAATCTCTTTTCCAGTTATAAAAAAGGGAAAATATTAAGAATTTTAGGAAAACTCAAGAGGCTATACAGATTGGTTGTCTGTTTACATGCCTGAATAGTAGATAGAAGATACCTGGGTGACAAAATGACAGACATTTTAATAATTGTAGTATAAAATTTATCGGCTTTATCTAAACGCCCCTATTGAGCTGTTTATCCAATTAGATTTGCTACGTGTACATATTTTGTGTGCCTATTGATTCAACTCACAGAAACTATTCATCTTAATTCTTCAGTTAGCAGAATTCTACTTCAATTTAACAGCTCAATTTATAGGCGATAAGCCGTTTTTTTAATTACGTTTTGAAGAAGTATGTGATGAGGTTACATAGGCCGACAATATTTCATGCATGTTTAGTCTCTAAATCCTGTTAATAAAGTACTAACCTAGTTTTTGCCTTCATCATAGGGATTGGATTAGTGATTCTAGCCGGATCGAGAAGACAAAAATTGGCCAAAAGTATAAAAGATGGACTATGAGGATTGATCGGCTTACAGCCCGATGAAGCAACTTTTGGTCCTTCAACAGGCGAGGAGATCTACAAACTCAAATTCCAAAAACTTTCAACAATCTAGAATAGTTATTGTTCTTGCTGAACCTTAACATAGAAGCGATGAATAAAGCTTACGAGTAACACAGTGCAAGGAAAAACTATTCAGTTATTTATGAAATCTAAAAGAACACCAAATTGTACATTATAAATGGGAACGAATAATTTGTATTTCGAGTTTTCAAACACTTATACTATCAACTATCCTAGTCTAGAGCATCTGGATTTGAGACACCAATGCTAAACGTTACGTGCAGCTACCGAAAGACGTCACCTGGGGCTGCAGCACATGTTTACTGAAACTAGAGGCACAACACATAATTAGGGATGGTTTTAAAGTTGACGCTGTCCACAGAACAACAATAAACAACACAGGCTATTATTATTTGCATCATCAAATTGCAAAATTACCTTGTAGTTGCAATCACGTCTTCCTCCAGGCCCAATGCCAGACAAATACCTAGGAGGATTTTTTTTAAATGCAGAATATAATTAACAAACAAATATGTAAATAGATAACTATCAGTAATCAAAGATCATTCATAAAAATTATAGTTAATATTAAAAAATAACTAAATTTCACTTATATAACCTTCGGCTATTCGGAAATCCCGAATTTACAACAGCTATATTGAATATGTAACAGTTAGATACTGTTTGCAATTGTGTATTAGGTGTTGCGAACCTAGTAACAAATTATTTCAGTTGTGACCAGAAGGATAAACCAAATGCAGCATGAACGGAAATTATAATCTCATGCACATTCATTTCGTGCTTATTGGCGACTCATCAGTAGGAGCCGGTATTACGCTCTTTAACCACTATATATTTGGTCGAAGAATGTGGAATAATAGGACGGTGCATGGATTAACTGGAGTAACAGGTGTTCAGAAATTTTTGTAATTCTCAATTTGGGTGAACTTTAGCATAAATTTATATCCATCAGGTTGGTATCATGTACCGACTCGGAAACCATAGTGTTAGTACCATGTACTTTTTCAGTACAATAATGTTGGTATCAGTTTCAAACACAATAGCTATAATGTCGGTACCCCTTACAGGCTCGGCATATATATAATATAGTGTGAGTTAGCGTTGAAGTCGCATTGGCGTAGACTTTAAATAATGTTAGCTTCACTATTGCAGGTTTACAAATTCGACTAGGAGATTGTACCGTCCTATTATTCCACATTCCTCATCCAAATATATAGTGGTTAAAGGGCGTAATACCGGCTCCTACTGAGTCGCCAGTAAGCACGATACGAATGTGCATGAAATTATACTTCCCGTTCATGTTGATCTTGGTTTATCCTTATGGTCATAATTAAACTAATTTGTAACTAGGTGTGCAACACCTAATACATACTTGAAAATATCCATATATATATATATATATATATATATATATATATATATATATAAAAGGTCTCCGGAACAAACAGTATCTAACTGTTTTATATTTAATTTAATGATGTCATGATTACCGCGAAATGTGATAACTGATATCGATCGAGGCCAGAGTGTATGGATTTAGTGGAGTAACAGGTATTCAGAAATAGTTGTAATTCTCAATTTCGCCTGCATTGAAATCTATCGTGATGGTAACATGTACCGACACAATAGCCATAGTTTTGGTAATCTTTACAGACTCGGTATATATATATATACTAGTGTGAGTTAGCGTCGAAGTCGCATTGTCGAGACTTTATATGATGTTAGCTTCACTTTTGCAGGTTTACACATTCGTCTAGGAGATTATAGCATCCGTACACAAAATGAACCAGCTGGTTTCGTGTTAACGCTTTTGGAACGAGACAGTCACCGTTAGTCACCAAGCCAAAAGCTTCTGCCGGTTTGAGCGAGTTAAACCGCAATGATTCTACTATATATATGCATATATATATATATATATATATATATATATATATATATATATATATATATGTGTGTGTGTGTGTATGTGTGTGTGTGTGTAGTAAAATCATCAAGTGCTTGCTGTGTGGAATGGTGTCTATTCGGATGGCTAGTTAGAAATTTGGGTCGAAAGAGATGACAACATTTTTTTCATAGCAACCCGTGTTGATGAAGACGAACGATGATGATAAACGATTACCACAATCCGGTGTACAGGTAATATTCAATGAATAAGGTAGGATAAACAGAAAAAAGTATAATGGAAAGACCAGAAAAAATAAACTGTTTTCTCTTACTCGGCGCCCAATAGACCAGAAGACCGCGAATTTAGTTGAGCCACATTACCGTATTTTGCCATTGCAACATCCTCCGGAGTCAGCAGAGACTGACCGCTTATGGCAGAATCAGCCGTGATCAGCATATTTGCAGCGATTGAAGCTCTACCATCATCGGTGATGCCTTGCTTGTTGGCTGCCAAATTGGATAGAGCTGGCGGCATTACTCCAGAGGATTTTGCAGCCAATGCCGACTCATTCGAACTCATCAAGGTGTGCGATTTTTCTGTCTGAGAATCGGCAATTCGATCCGATGCATCTGTCGCAACTGTGTCTTCGGTTGACGACTCAATCGGATTAGTGGCTAGCCAGTGCTGACAACGGTCCAACGCCTCTTTCGCCAGAGAAAAAAGTTCTCGCTTGTGGAAGAGAAGCGCTGGCTGAAAACGACATATTTGCGCTGCGGCCTCATTTATGGCCAACTTAAAATTAAAATTAAATCATGTAAACATGCCACAATAATACATGATATATATATATATATATATATATATATATATATATATATATATATATATATATATATATAAGTCCTGAGTAAGTAGTATATTTAATATTAATTAATAATATTAAGTTAGATCACGCTCGATTAATCTTAACTATACACAAGCGTAAATTACGCGTTGAGTAAACATGGTTTGCCTAATTAACTAATTAATTTATGAAGGTTGACTGAGATTGAATTTAATCTTTTATGTGCGTGGGCGGTTAGCAATTTCCATTCGCGGATTATTCAGCGTCGCTGTTTCTGCTACACATTTTCAAGTTAACCGACATCCGAGTTTGAGGAAAGTGTGCACATATGCTGCTCGTGAAGATGTACTTGCTTGATCGTTCATTCAGGTTTTGTATTGTCACGTATTTGCATGTTTGATGATGATTGTACTTTTTGTGCATTCTGCCAAGCTCGTACTCTTTTCTTGCTTCGCGGCACACCAGTTTATTGCCTGTATTTTTCGGCAATTTGACTTTTTGCCGCTTTAGTCGGTACGGTTATGTTGGGTGACGTTTGTAGTGATGGAGTTGGCTGCGCTTCCGGAATATACGTGATGTTTCTATTTATTCACAGCCTAGCAAATGATATGCAATACTTTAATCAAGGTTGCGATGTTGATATAAACACCTGACCCATTATGTTTATATCTTTTTCAGTATCAAATAAGCATTGTATATAGTGTAGAAAAGGCAATTCATTCAGTAGACCGGTTTCGTCCTTATTGGGAACTCATCGTGTACTGGCCAGAATTTGCCGCGGACAGGACTCGAACATGGGCACGTCTGCTTCGGAATCTGGTGCTCTAACCGCTAAGCCACCCTGCCGCACACTACACTGCACACATTTTACAGTTATATACTAGCTAATGTAACTCGGTTAGTCTTTTTTCTTTTTAGTGGAGCTCATATGGCATCCCTTTAGATCCAAAGTTCCAACTAACCATCCCTAATCTGTCATTTTTTAAAAGGCACCACATTACATGGGGAAGTGGAATTGAAATGAACATTTATACAATTAAACGAACATTGGTAGCGCGGGCGGTGACAACAATAACTTTCAATCAAGGTTGCGATCTTGATATAAACACCTGACCCATTATGTGCATACCATATATTGTTGATGCAATTTTTAAGCATTCTGCCACGATTCTTGTTCCCTTGACATACAATGCTTCATAAAATTGAATGTTTTCCGTCCACGCTTCGTGAAGAATGGAATAGGTAGTTTTGCTCTCATGATGCCAGGTGAAAATAAATAACATCCATGCAAAGTTGATATTTCCATCTGGCGTTTTGCATGAACTTAATCTGTCTGCAAAACTCACGTTTTCAAATTTTCGTCTCAGTATTTCGACTACAAACTGACTTCGCAACAAAGTGACTCGCGATTATGAAAAAATTGTAATTCTAGAAAAGAAGATCGCATAGTAAGTAAAGCAGAGTTCGAGCCACTACTAAATCACCTGTTTGATGTAAATGCCAGCACTTTACCTTCATAGTTATGTAGCAGATAATCGGCATTTCCTAGCATACTTGGAAGAAATTAGACAAAAGTAAGCAGAAACGTGGCTCGATTACTCGCAGATGATTTAATTATTATAATTAGACTCACGGTGCACATATATAACACACAAAAGCCTATGGAAAAACAAGCTGTCATCAGCAAATTTACCTCGTTATCATAGAGGTCTCTAGATTCGGGACCAGACATTCGGTAAATCATAGAATGTTGACGCAGCTGTTCAAATTTCTCTCTCGTCTCCAGTTGGCTGGCACCGGGCTGGTAGTCCTGAGCCAGTCGAAGCATTTCCTTGTAGACCTTTGTGTACAAGACGAAAATAAGCACAAAAAACCAAAGATGCACCGATTTTCGAAATAAATAAAACAAAATCTGCGGCAAAAAAACGCAGTCTAAATACATAAACCTGGCAATTTGAAGAGGTGTAAGCTTAATGTATAAAAATAATATGAAAAAAATTATGCCTATATATATATGTATATATATATATATATATATATATATATATAATTTACATGCATCCTGGGTTCCATTTGAATTTGTGGGTGGCAAAGTGATTTAGCAGTCTGGATGGTATATATATATATATATATATATATATATATATATATATATATATATAAATCATCAATGAACCATCCCCTCCCTCAACGTGGTACGACAGTGTCAACCATGTCTCGATAGCCCGATCGTACATGGGCCCAACAGGGCTATGGCAGTGGTGTCTGGGGCGTGGTGGATTCCGACCGGCAATCGGATCTCTATAAATACCACATGAGCCCGACGACGGCACCATGACGCGGCGTGTTCCCCGCCACAAAGGGGACAACAGCCTGGGATTATAGACTCCTGGACAGTACCCCGTACTTCGAATGGCGAATGAGCTCTCAACGGCCACCGACCCTTCTGGCTACTGCTGCAGACTGCGCCCCAGATTATTACCAAAGGCTAGAGGTGCGTCCTCGATCAAAATGCCGAGTGGTGAGGGGACACCACTTGTACCAAATTCCCAAGAAACTCCATGAAATGGAGCCGGCTTATCCTCTAAAAGGAGTCAGCCGCAGTAAAGTAAAGTAAAGTAAAGTAATATATATAAAATATATCCAGTGCCTTCGAATATTATAAGGAAGAGAAAACGCATTTCCATCTTTCATTTATAAGCATTCTTGGTTTTAATTTTATTAGGTACATGACAGAAAGTCTGAATTTCAGTCCTACTTTCGTTTATTATTGGTGGTTTATTGCGAATTGATGTGTGAGTGCATTTGCATATATGGCTGTGTGCGATTAGGGACCTCGCCTGTAGCCATAGAAATTCCCGCCTGACGACCGGCTAGCACAAGTGGGTTACCCCGCGAATGGTAGCATGAACCTTGCCGGGTCTAAAAGGGACACAGCCATTATCCCGTTTCATGTGAAGCCTCGAGTTTCGTCTAACTGCCAGTAACATTTATTGGTAAATATGTAGTGACGGAATGAGAGCAAACGTGACATATTGGTTGTCAAATTTTTTGCGGGATGAGTTTTCCGTTGAAAAATGCCTCCGAAACCGGCAGTCGAAATATTCGGATTAATCAGGAGGACAGTAGATGCACACACGTTGTTGATCATCCGCTTTCTCGAACATGATTCTAGGTGTTTACCATTGTATTTGCATAATTTCCTCTTGTGAAATGACTAATGCTTCTAGTCGGAATGGTGCCTGAATAACTCTAAAAGGCAGGATCATGAAGACTATTTAGCTACACGTACCGACGAGGTCTCATGTTAAGATAAATACATTGATCAGGATAATTGTTCCTTTTAAAGATCTTCAAATGGTCAAACTCTCAGTCGACTCTGTAATCAGAGCCCAGTTATAAACTGAATTCTTCTTGAAGAATACTGACAAGTTACACTTGTAACATACAAAAAAGGTGGATTTCCTATGTATCGAGTTTGCGTGAGCGCCGTAGTTCACTGGGTGAAACGAAAGCCGTTGAATTCACCAATATTCGTTGGGTCGTTCATGCGGATTCTCCCAGAGTTTAAAATAATCGTATCATTCAGCCTAGACTTAAATATCCCCAACTCCGCAATTAGTACGTTCATTTGTGCAGTTAAAACTCAGACAAAGTCACTTTTGCTCAACACAAATGCTTAATCGTCACTTAATTAGTTAGTAAAACTATAAAAATAATTATTAATTCGTATTCACGTCTGCGTTTCAACTGTTGCTTTAATTATTATCCTGGCTTTTCTTTATCCTAATACATCAGACTTAAACGGGGCCATTGAAGCGTTCTCAGCCTCAAAGTCGGTTATTTCTACTGAAGTTTTCTATCTTTCTCCAATTCTTATAGGACATCAGGGTCAGCTTCGTTGGCCTGTTCCATTAAGTGTCTAACATTAGGAATTTTTTGAATAAAGAAAAATATATTGCCTACACAGATATGATATAACGAGTACTGGTCAAATATATTATGTAGGTTGGTTTGTCGAAGCTGGTGCATCTACGCACAAGTTAGGAGCGCTGTTACCGAACTACCATTGGACAGACGAAAGCACTCATCAAAACCTAATGTAATTACTCATCAACCTGGGTGGCCGACTTCTTGTCCCAAAATAGGCTAGCAATGCTGTCACGATAGCGAATAAATAAGACTAGCTTCTGCATGCCATTAATTGTGTAGAACATTGATCCATATGGTACAGCAGTTATAGACAATTTTGTTTACCCAGAATCTCTGATGGTACACGACCAAGTGACTTCTCAAGGTTTTCAGATTTATTAGCCTTGCAACTGCTGCTTTTAAAAGACTGTGCCGACATAACTTGAATCGCTAGTCTAACTCACTGAGAACCTAGTGGCGGTCCTTATTTGGGCTGTGGAGACAAATCTTTATCCACTATAGCTGCAAATGTAAAGGCAGCATTTTTAATTAATGCATTCACGCCGTTTGATTTAAGTCATCGCCAGTTAAAAGGCGAATTGCATCGTTCGAGAAAATTCACGAACCAACCAGTTACATGAGGCCGTACTTCAACTTTCAAGCGCCACTGAACCGTATTGTATTGATTGGGACACTGTTTGAGAAAGACATTTTCACATCCTGCTCGAATACCATTGAGAAAACTTCGGTGGATGGCTAGGACCAAAATAGGGATATTCCATCCACCTAATCGAGATGTTAGTCGTTTGATCACACAGCATCCTGCCCTGACTAGCAGAGATATTTTAATTATAAAATTATTCTGAAGTGCAGCAGAAAATAAGGTTTAGTGGAGACACCTGCTGAATTCTTCCTCATCAGTAGCTAGGTTTGCTGCGCTCTGGCATTGAAAACAAGATCTTGTGATTCAGAGATTCAAGCATTGCATAGTCATCGAATTTATCCAAATCTATTGTCAATCTAAAATCGATTTTATGCGATTAAATTGGGCGAAATTTAAACGAAGACTAGTTCCTAATTTTCGCGGCGAGTAATAAATGTCGCAAAATAAAAGCCTCGTCATAAGAGCATGCGTAGAAAAAGACCAAACGAAAGATCCAAGTGGTCCGATATTTGCTGGTGCGTCGCTAGCCACATTCCTCTGGCGTTAGCAAATGCCAGAACGGCAAATGATGGAGGCCATAACTAGAAATCGCTACCGCGCCAAGGATGTCAATACAAGCTGTCTTTCAGGCGACAGCATAGCAACAAAGAAGCATACAAAACCATCGTAAGACTATCCTTGAAAAGAATTTGTTTCTGCCAAAAAGTTATCTTGCCATTGACAAAATTGGCATTTGTCTTAAAAGTATCACTATGTTGCCAGTGGCCATCTAAAACTACACCATGCATCATCAAATGAGGTGGCCGGAATTCTAACCTCCGATTAAGCAGATGTTGTTATTCTGGTGACAGAAAACGAAGATCAGCGCCGTAGAGTCGTTAATAGCACGCAAATGTCCATCCTCATAGAACGCCGGAGCCAATCTCAAAATGTTCACATACCCTTACTGATATTAGTAAAGACCGATGAGGCATTATTACCCGCGTCGATTAATCGAACAGTTTTGGCCTGGGCACCTTCATTAGGGCGTAGCTCACCAAAGACAAAAACTAATTTAACAAAGAACTAAGCCAAGTAGCTTTAACATTCAAATATTATAAGTAGTTTTTTTTGAAATTGAGACCGGTTAAAGATGTTATAAAAACCATACCTCTCTTGTGCCATGCTTAGGTTTGTAGGCTTCAACACCGTAGGATGGTGCATCAGGTTTACCCAATCGCTCGCTGACTAAATCCTCGACCTGATGTACCAGAGCAGTGTAGAACGACCGCTGCATGCCCTCCGGACACCAATCTGCCGCCGTTGTTCCAGCCTCGGTTTTCATCTGCATGCCAGTGGACATATGCATAGTGGAGACGCCAGGGCCTGCTGCAATACCAGCCTGGCCACACGCCAATCCAGATTTTGATCTATTTGCCAGCATCCTATCATAACCGCCTCTAGCCTCTGAGCCTGGTGCAGACTCGGCACCTGACAAAACACCGTCAACTACACCCGTTGCTTCCGCCATATCAGCAGCTTCGCCGTCAACATCTGACGTTACCATAAGCGTGGTCTGAATACAATTGAAACAACAAGAATAAGCAATTTCAGCACATCCTGCGCACAACTTCATCTACGTGTCAAAGCCAGAGTTTACAAATGCAAGCAAAATTTTAAATGCGTAGCTCAAAACTTTACAAATATGAGGCTAATTTTATTTCATAGTATAGAAACAAAAATAGATACCAGTGAGGCGTTCGTTTTGTAATTACCGGCTACTTAACATTAGGAGTTAACACGTTCAACTCTACCTTCAGTACAACATTCGCTAGATGTCTTCTACTTTCCGAGCAACATATGTCGGTAACAGTAGCCGATATCCTGGCCTGGAATAAGCTAGCGATGATGTTCTAGGCATTTATGCAAGCTACTTTGTAGACGTACGTCTGCTTATATAAGCACTAATTCCAAGGCTCTCAAGTGCAGCATAAAGTCGGCTCCTTGCTATCCCATCGACCACAGACTGGACAGTTGTGTAAAGAAATACATTGTCTCGGCTTTCATCAATTCCCAGCCAGCTGTGTGTTTTATTTGATAAATCACGTTCAAAATTTAAGACCTGACCACTTCTGTTTTATCTTATTAAAATGCACAACACAGGATTGTTTGCAAAAGGTCCATTAAAACGCCAATGATTGTGCAGGTTGTGAGCTTAATATAAACACCAATCTCAATACACTGACAAATGTATATATATATATATATATATATATATATATATATATATATATATATATATATATATATATATATATATATATATATATATATATATATATATATATATATTCTTATAATTAGGAAAACACAAATAACGAAGTGGATAAAGGTCATTTATTTCGTGAATACTAATCACCTCTTATACAATCATACATATTTATACATTTTGGGTTTTCAATTGATTATGCTAGTGGTAACAAACCTGACTCGTTTTTACTGCTGTTTCTTGTTTTGACTAGTTGGTGAGTGTGTATGCGTTTGTGTTTGTGTGTATGCGTGCTTGCATGTAAAGGTCATTCTCGCAGTATTGCAAAGTGATGTCTGAGATCTGGTCATTATTGTTTTGATGGCTTGAGAGATAACCATTTGTGCGCATTGTTCACTGTTACATATACAAGTGCTATTTTTCCCAGTGTAGTTGATCGTTTCACCTCGTTGCGCAAAGTTTTCACGTGGTAACAACGCCAGTGTTGATTGCATTGTTAAACGCAATCATTGTTTGGAGACTTCTGTCATCGTATGCGCCTCTGCTATTTCCACTTCAGTTTGTTGCCAATTCGATCGTATGTTTGTTGATTCTAGTCGAGGGCCTGTTTGTTCTTGGCTGGATACTAGTAGATTGTTGTTGAATTTTGTTATTCTTGGCCAGAATAAAATGGTCTCGCTTGACCTCTCATCCTTATTTACAACATACCACTGGATAAGACAACGGAGATCTTATGTGGCCTCATCAAAAATGAGTTTTTTGACTTCCCTATAGACACCAATGCGTCAAAGACCTCATATTAGCATGTACTAAAAATGTGCAATTTACATTCGAAGGGATATACTACCGTCAGATCAATGGTGTAGCTATGGCAAGTTGCATCGCACCCCTCCTGGCAGATGTATACATGTATCACCTGGAAAAAACGAGCCTTAAAAGGTATAATTAACCAGTGCGCACTCTACAAAAGGTATGTAGATGATATCTTGTTGATCATCTCAGAAGCAGCAGACCCTTCCAAAATCCTCAAACAAGCAAATGGAGTCGATCCAGACATCAAATTCACTCTCGAGGAAGAGAAAGACGACAGTTTTCCCTTCCTTGACTTCAAACTCACTCGAGAAGCAAACGGAGATTTGACACTGGCCATACATAGAAAATCCACTTTCACCGGACATTACATTCACTACAACAGTAGTGTGCCAAAATCCCACAAAAGAAACTTAGTAAACAACCTAGCAAACAGAATCAGGAAGATCTGCTCTGAACACAAGATTGAGGAAGAACTGGTCTACCTCAGGAAAATTTTGCTAATGAACAACTACCCAGAGAGTTTCATTGATGTCAACATCAGACCACGGCAGATTCGTACTAGAGAGGATACCGTCAAGCAGGTTTTCCTAAACTTACGATTTAGAGGCGAGGTACCAGCCTCAATAATTGGACGACAGCTGAATAGAATAACTAAGGACAACTTTCCCAGTGTTAAAGTTAATATGACATTTAGTACACAGAGAATCATGAGGTTGGATGCCAAAGATCAATTGCCACTTCTCTCCAAATCATTCATAGTCTATACATTTTCATGTATGTGCGGTAGCACATATATCGGACGTACGAAGAAGCAATTGATAAGCAGAATCCAGCAACATTTACCACAGAAATTGATTAACAAAGGCTTGCCACCGTCAGGAAAATCAGCTATTTCCGATCATATACTGGCAACGGGGCACCCTGTCAATTCAACCAATTTCACAATTCTACATACACCAGGGCGTGGTGGATTTCCGACCGGCAATCGGATCTCCTATAAAATACCACATGAGCCCGACGACGGCACCATGACTCGGCGTGTGTTCCCCGCCACAAAAGGGTTCAACAGCCACAGGATTATATGGACTCCTGGACAGTACTCTGTACTTCCGAATGGCGAATGAGCTCTCAATAGCCACCGGCAACCATGCAACTTACTGCTGCCTTGCAGAATGCGCTTGGATGTGCAAAGGCTAGAGGTGCGTCCTCGACCAAAAAGCCGAGTGGTGAGGGGACACCACTTGTACCAAATTCCCAAGAAACTCCATGAAATGTCATGGAGCCGGCTTATCCTCCAAAAGGAGTCAGCCGCAGTAAAGTAAAGTAAGTACAATTCTACATAAAGCAAAATCAGAAAAATTATTATTTATCTACGAAGCCCATTACATAAAACAACAAGCACCTGACCTTAATATTCCAAAGTTTCATCATCATGATATTCTTATCGACTGGCCGAGATTAAAAAAATTCAACAACAATCTACTAGTATCCAGCCAAGAAAAAACAGGCCCCCGACTAGAATCAACAAACATACAATCGAATTGGCAACAAACTGAAGTGGAAATAACAGAGGCGCATACGATGACAAAAGTCTCCAAACAATGTGAGCGTTTAACACTGCAATCCACACTGGCGCTGTTACCATGTCGTAATGATAACTTTGCGCAACAAGGTGAAACGATCAACTACACTGGGAAAAATAGCACTTGTATATGTAACAGTGAACAATGCGCACAAATGATTAATTCTAAAGCCATCCAAACAATAATGACTGTGCAATACTGCGAGAATGCCCTTTACATGCAAACACGCATACACACTCACCAACGAGCCAAAAACAAGAAACAGAAGTAAAAGCGAGTCAGATTTGTTACCACTAGCATAATCAATTGAAAACCCAAAATGTATAAACATGTATGATTGTATAATAGATGATTAGTATTCACGAAATAAATGGTCTTTATCCACTTTGTTATTAATGTGTTCTTCGTTCCTTATTATAAATATATATATATATATATATATATATATATATATATATATATATATATATATATATATACATATATATATATATATATATACATATATACATATATATAATGCTTATCTAAAGAACCATATAAGCAACCAGTGGGTTCATACCACATCTCATAAATAGATAGTTATATCCATATATATATATATATATATATATATATATATATATATATATATATATATAAATGTCTTATATATGATTTACAATATAAGTATGACAGGTAAATAATATCCAATGTTTATTCGACCGATTCAATCATTTAGAAACTCACCTAGTTGCTTATATGATGTATACTATATATGGTGGGTACGTGTATATAAAATGTAAGGATATTTAGATAATTATGTAAGATGTGGAAGGTTTCCACATGGTTGCTGATATGATTATTTAGTTACACATAATATGTAGAGTAGACGTATATGATGGACATCTATGTATAAGATATATATATATATATATATATATATATATATATATATGTATCATAATGTCCATTCCTTTTTAATTTACCACAGTATTCTTATAATTAGGAAAACACAAATAACAAAGTGGATAAAGGCCATTTATTTCGTGAATACTAATCATCTCTTATACAATCATACATATTTATACATTTTGGGTTTTCAATTGATTATGCTAGTGGTAACAAATCTGACTCGTTTTTACTGCTGTTTCTTGTTTTGACTAGTTGGTGAGTGTGTATACGTTTGTGTTTGTGTGTATGCGTGTTTGCATGTAAAGGTCATTCTCGCAGTATTGCGAAGTGATGTCTGATATCTTGTCATTATTGTTTGATAGCTTGAGAATTAACCATTTGTGCGCATTGTTCACTGTTACATATACAAGTGCTATGTATGATACAAGAAACATCAGTAAAAACGAGTCAGATTTGTTACCACTAGCATAATCAATTGAAAACCCAAAATGTATAAATATGTATGATTGTATAAGAGATGATTAGTATTCACGAAATAAATGGCCTTTATGCACTTCGTTATTTGTGTTTTCCAAATTATAAGAATATATATATATATATATATATATATATATATATATATATATATATATAAAATTTTATTGATGTTTACATATAGCTGACAACCTTGATTTAAACGATCGAGATGGATGCCAATCATATTATGGTATTCCAGCATGGACAAGCTAAGAGAAAGCCAAACTAATTAGAGATTGCAGAACCTTGGCGAAATACGTACATGTATTGTCCTCTTTAATTCACCAGAGGGTCATTCAATGTCTTCCGCTATTGCCCCAGATAGAACCGTAGCAATATCCACATCTGGGGCCGAAAACGCAGCAAGGCGCCTATCTAGGGTTGGTATGAATTGAATGGAAGGTCCTCGCAGTAGCGCACAGCATAATGATGGAGGCAGCCTCCGAGCCGCAGAAGTGAACATGAAATAACATTTTTTTAAATAAAAGACTTATTGGTAGTAATGTTGAATCTCGGTAACCGTCTTATCAAATATCACTTACCGTAATCGGCTCACCATTCTCTGTGGGCCCTAGAAACACATACTCTAGCGAGTGACCATGCATGTTGATAATGCAATGGTCGCCAGGATTACCATGCTTCCTGTCGAGCACCTGACCGTTGGCATCTTCCAACAGCACCAATTGCACAGTCTCGTTGTCCACAATGGCAACACGTTCAGTCAGAGTGAACTGTTGACCGTTCGCCGGGCTGGCAGCTGTGGCAGTTGTTGTCGGCGCGGCTCCACTAAGCTCCGCCTGATGCAACTCGTTAGGAGCAACATCGCCGATAGGCAATTTGCTTTGCTGTTTAATTTTTTCGTTTTTGTAGTGATAAAGGGTTATTAAATCAATCAAACAATTAATTGATTGCGCGAGTGGTAGTAACAATTCTTAAAATCAAGTTTGCGAGATTGAAGCAAGCACCAATCCCATTGTATTTAACCAGTCGTCGAACAACATAACAAAACTACCGCCAGCCGCAACGCACTGACGCGTTTCAACCTTCCATGATCATAATCAGAGTACGACGGAAAACTGACTATCGAAGATCAAACCGCATTGAATTTAAATGGAAATCAATTTTTGATACGCGGCTCTCACCTCTAGCAGTCTCGCATACATTGAACTCGACTGGAAATGTCGGCTGCACAATTTCTATGCCGTCACGAACATTAACTGTTTGCAGCTTTCGCCACATATACATATATAGGTAATACAATTTAGCAATAATTGATTGCGCGGGTGGTGGTAAAAATGTTTTAAATCAAGTTTGCGAGCTTGAAGTGAACTTCAATCCCATTGTACTCTGATGATAATTATGGAAGGTCGAAGAGCGTCATTTCGATGTGGCTGGCGGTAGATTTGTTATGTTCTTCGACGACTGGTTAAATACAATGAGATTGGAGTTAAATTCAAGTGCGACCAGTAAGCCCGAAACGAATGTGCATGATATTATATCATACGAGATTGACAGACTATTTAGTCAAATAATGCAATCTGCTTGACGAAAGCAAATTTTAAAAAAAATATTATCCGATTTATACTTTCACTTACATTAATGGATACACATAATAAATACACAATATATACAACAGAGCAGCATTACGTGCCAGATTCAGGATTTTAGAGTGCAGAATAAAAATCACTCCAAACACACACTACTTCAAAAAGCCTTGCGTAAATGATTTACTGTTTGCCAGCTTTGCTCATTCTCAAATTCGTTTTTTAGTTATTAGTCAGTCCAACCTATATATCACGTTGAGCAGCTATTACATTTTTATAAATAAATAGTGTTGGCTGGTTGATTACAACGAGCTTATCGAGTACAATAAAATATATCAGGCTTTTTGGTGCATGAACAAACATCAGTTTTTAAGTTAAACTTCCGTGAAGTCATCGATTTTTTCAATTCGTCACTCAAATGTTTCACATGATGCGCTCTCTGTAAAAGGTATGCAAACATATGTGAGGAAGAAAATAATATCATTTAGCGCACTGGAGGATTTCACCAAAGGCAGCAAACGAAAACGTTCTTCAATTGGCGAGTTATGAAAAATATTTTTTTAATAATAAATAAGGAGGATTTGCGTATTATGCGCTGCATTCCCATTAATAGTTTAGTTCCGGTTGGACTAAAAGGATACGCTGCGTACTTACTAGTGGACCATCAGCACTAGTGAGTCGACAGTAAGCACGAAACACAGGTTCGCATGAGAATGTGAGTCCTTTCGCAGTCCAACTCTGCGACTCGACACGTTTAAGCATCGTCTATCTCTATCAAAAACCTAGCCAACATGTCTGACGAGGTGCGAATGGGAAACGTGAAATCCAGAATAGCTTTCTCAAACCTTTGCCATTTAAAGAGAAACGCGAGTATTTAACTTTTCCTTAAAGGTCGTATTTACAATGCATCTGTACGCGCAGTTTAACTACACGCTAGTGAAACTTGGCCTCTTAGAGTTGATAATTTTAGACGCTTACAGGCATTTGAATATCGCTGTTTGAGAAGTAGAGCACATATTGGTTACCAACAACGAATAACTAACGTTGACATCCGTAGACGTATTTTTCGATCTACCAATAAGTGCTCCTCGTTAGAAAAACAAATAAGGCTCCATCAACTTCGTTGGCTCGGTCACGTTTTTCGTATGCCTAGGTGAGGTCTGTTCTATCATCCAGCACCAGATTGGCGTAAGAAACAAGGAGGGCAGATTTTGACATGACAGAAACAGTTGAAGTCACTTACATCTAAATTGGGCAGTCTAGGACCCACTCGTCTGAGAGGATCGGGTCCTCGTGCGCATCATAGTTCTGGGTAGGAAACCCTTCGCGATATGGCATTCAATCGAGTTCAGTGACGATCTTCTTGCATATGTCTAGCAGAATCATCTTCGTCACTTTCTTTTCTTAGTAGGGCAAAGTTAGCGTGGAGGTCTGGTTTATTTATGACGTGATACAGTGCAAGTAGCAAGGAAGCTGAATTGCAGTGAAATATTAGTCACTTTTGTCTCTTCTACGTCTGGACATGAACGAACGAAACGATAAGAATTGTGTGAATCACCACAGTGAGATAGATATAAACGCCAATTCCATTATGCACACATTTGTCAGGACAAAAGAAGCATTCTCTAATCTAGAAAAGGCAATTCATCTACAATTGTGTCGCGGACAGGGCTCGAACCAGAGCAAATTTGCTTCAGAGTCTGTGACTATTCATTGCGCTACTTTGAAAGAAATAGACTGAAAATCATGTGCAGCGTACTGTATAATGGCGTAATGAATGGAATCCCAAACTCCGAGGAAAGCATTTTTCCCGCTTCGAGCCCCATTCACGGAAAAATTATTGATATTATTTGAAGAGATTTCAATAAGGAAGAAACCAGTCAACTGGATTTACTGCCCCTGCTACCGTATACAATGTTTAGTGTAGACCGACAAATATAAATATATATAAACAATCGATGTAACGATGAGAATTTCCGATTTATCAGCTTCAATGGTGAACAGAAGTAGTGAACACTGCCCGAAGACTAGTGGGCATGAGTTAGTCAGCCCAGCATGTACCTTGTGAGATACAACTATCATCCTGTTTCATGTGAATCCTTGAATTCGGTTTAACTACGCCGTTGCACACTTACTGGCCAATGACGAAATGAGAGCACGCGTGACATACACAAGGAGCGAATTTCAGCTGTTGAAAACATCTGACCGCTGGCGCTCGGGCACATGGTGCTTATTAGCAATGGATAACAGATTATCTAGGGATAGGAAAACCTATTACAAACCGTATGCAATGTTTAAAACGCCGACCTATGGTGGCACGTTTAAATTCGTCCTCTAAAATCAATGCTGCCTTCAGTCATATCTGCCTACACTGTCATACAACGCAGCAGCGACGACAACACGGACGTTGTTTAATCCGAGCTACATTCTCTGCGAGAGGATTGATCTACAAATTTAGTTGCGCGTGTGACATGAATGCACAAGTTGAATGCTAAAGCAACGCAGAATTTCGTGTAGGCCGCACATATACGTGAGATGAAATTAAGCCCGATCTTGAGCAGCTGCACAGCACACAGATTATACTTAACTAGCAAAAACATCAGCGTCTCACAAGGCCGTGCACCACATGGCTTCCTCGTGTTGGTACCATGTACCGACTCGAAAACCAGCGTTAGTGCCATTTACCTTTTCGGTACAATGTTGGTACAGGGTACTGGCACAATAGCCATAGTTTTGGTATCCTTTACGGACTCGGTATGTTGGCTTTGAAGTCGCATTATAAAAGACTTAATACGATGTTAGTTTCACTACTGCAGGTGCACACATTCGTATAGGAGATTCTACTGTCCTATTTTCCCATATTCCTCACCCAAATATATGGTGAGCAAAGGGCGTAATTCCGGCTTCTACTGTCCATGTGAACACAAAAAAGAATTTTTCTCGGATACAAGAATCGTTTCTATCTCATATACTTCTCAAGTATCTTTAAATGAGCATCTCTTTTAATACATATTGATAGACCAATCAAAACAGAACAATATAAACGTGGAGTGTGAAGTAAGAGGAAGCCTCACCTCCAGTTCAAGCTAAATGCTGTTTCAAATTAAATGGTACATGCACCTCTGCAATTGTGCAAAATAACCTTTAAACCTCGCATTTATGTTCTACATAGGTAACATTTAAGGTAATGGCTAAATGCATTAGCATAAATGAGCTTAACACATACAAAGCTCTGTGGAAAAACTGCAGCCGGATGTGATGAGAAAACACATGTCTAGGCTGTAAACAGAATTTTAAGCTATACATAAGATTTGCATTTGAAAAAGACAAATAAATTACGCAATAAATTCCTTTTTATGCAAGGCAGGCACGTTCTGGGTGCTGCTAATAGTCTGGCCGGAAATGCTATGCACACAGACAGAAGTTAAAATAAAAGTTTTTAATTGAATAAAGTCTACCAAATGATGACATACAACCGTAAAAACTTACAGTCTCCCAGTGCTCTTGACCAGACACTTCATCGTCTGGTTCAGCCGAAGACACGTACAATGTTGACTGGAAAATGGGATGCAAGGAAAAAAATCGAAGCGAGTATTGTACTAATGATTAGAAGACGCAGTACTCATTTAAAAAAAACTATTCAAAATAACATGTCAAAATTAGGCAAAGACAAGCCGATTGGCGAGATCCATTTTTATCCTTTACGTAAACAGCATACCAGTTCCACTAGTGCCTGTGGCCTTATCCACCATGTCGACATGCATCTGTTGCAGGGTAATAATTAGATAGCTAGCAATAATATTTCCTACGTAGAAGTGCACTATTTTTCTTAAATATTCGTAAAGAGCAGCGGCCTTTGCTAACTCTCAACAGCCCCAGCAAAGAGGCGTTGATCTCTGATATTTTATTTCAAGCTCTTCAATTTTCGTCTTCTGAAGGACTTTGATTTATTTCTCTCATCTTTTTTCAAGGTCATGCTTATATTAGTTGCTCAGAAATATAAATCAATACTAAGTGTTTGATGAAATTTGATCACAAAATATCACGAAAATGTGACAACAAACACCAAGATAGGTAAAAGCTATTCTTAATTACATTACTGTGCATAATTGCTCGTTATATGCAAAAAAGTGGATCTTACTAACAGAATAGTAAATATGAGGCAGGAGCGTGATTAATAACTATGCCAAGTTTACTGACAAGTTTTTTAACCCGTTCTATTAGTGCATTATCAAGTATTACTAAAGTAAAATTAGAAAGATACTACATTCACAGAACAAATGTGCTTAGATAATTTCAACTTTGGTTGATCTACAAATTTTCTGGCATTCAACAAAACAGGTGTTAGTATGATGGTTGTTCAATAATATATATATACCTAATTAGGAAAAAAACACATTAATAACAAGGTGGATAATGGCCATTTATTTCTAGAATACTAAATTTCGCTCTACAATCGTTCATTTATATGCATTCTGGGTTTTTAACTAATTATGTGCGTGGCAACAAATCAAACTTTGCTTTACTTTTATTTCTTATTTTGGGTGAATAGTAGGTTTGTATGCGATTGTCTTTGCGTGTCAGAGATCTGGTCATTCTTGTATTAAAAGATTGAGTGCTAACCACCTGTTCGCATTGTTGGCTGTTATGTGTACTAATGTCATTCTTCCGAGTGTAGTTTTTTGTTTCACCTTGTTGCGCAATTTTTTTTCACTGGGTAACAACGCAGGTGCGGATTTCAGTGTTGAATGCTCATATTGTTTCGAAATTTCTGTCTCCGTATGTGCAGCGGTTTTTTTCCTCTTCATCATCATCATTTCCAGCCAATACGATTGAATGCTTGTTCATTCTAGTCGAGGGCGTGTCCGGTGTTGCCTGGATACTAGTAAACTGTTGTTAAATTTTGTTATTCGTGACCAGTCGATTAGAATATCATGTTGATGTAACTTTTGAATATTTAGGCCGTGTTTTTTTAATATAAATAACAAAAAATAACAAAAAACGCTAGCATCCAGGCAACACCGGACACGCCCTCAATCAGGCTCAAAAATATTCGCTCGGATTGGCAACAAACTGAAGAGGAAAAAACCGCTGCACATACGGAGACAGAAATTTCGAAACAATATGAGCATTCAGCACTGAAATCCGCACCTGCGCTGTAACCAAATAGAAAAAAACAAAATTGCGCAACAAGGTGAAACGAAAGACTACACTCGGAAAAATAAAATTCGTACACGTAACAGCCAACAATAAGAACAGTTGGCTAACTCGCAAACCATCAATACATGATTGACCAGATCTCAGACATCACTTCGTAAAATAGCGAGAAAACCCTTTACCTACAAACAGGCGCACACACAGACACAAACACATACACACTTACCAACCAGCCAAAACAAGAAATAGAATTAAAACCGAGTCAGATTTGTTGCCACCCACATAATCAGTTGAAAACCCAGATTGCATATAAATGAAAGATTGTAAAGCGAAGTTTAGTATTCTCGTAATAAGTAGCCTTTATCTACTTTGTTATTAATGTGCTTTTTCTTTCTAATTAGAAATACACTGTAATATTCGAAGGCAATGTATATAATAAAGAATATATATATATATATATATATATATATATATATATATGTGTGTGTGTATGTGTGTGTACATTTATTTGTTAATTTTATATGTATATAGCCATTATTATATGTTTGTATATATACGTAGATAAAAAAACAGTTGAACTGGTGGTTTTCTTTAATTGATAAACTCAACGGTGTTAATTAATGGTATTTTTTGTAGTGGTTCTCCATTTAAAAGCACAATAAGCATGAATGTATAAAGATGTTTTAAGATATAAAAGCTACGTCTACATCAAACATTGCTTTTATAGACATAGTTGCTCGTCGAAGGTGTATGTTGTGTATTAGCCTGTGCGAAAGAAAACCTTTTCGAAGGGCAATCACAGGTGGTTGTAATACTATTTTGTGTTTAGCGGCAAACGTCTACGCTACTAAGAAAGTGGCATAATTAATCGTCCTTTCCCACTTCCCTCGAAACGTGCAAATGATAATAGACAATATTGTAAACGTTAGGACGGTCATTGAAAAAAATCCTTTTCGTACGGATAAGGATAAGAAGAAGGATGACATTATGACTGGATGAGGTTGAGAGTTCTACACGGCTTTGAGCAGCTGCCACATTAGCCAAATTACTCTGAAAAAGTGAATAATAACTGGAATATGTACAAGCATGAGTACAAAAGTGGAAAAAGATAAATTTACTTACCGTTATTGGTTGGCCGTCTGCAGCCGGCCCCTGTATGCTGTACGTAAACGCCTGGCCTTGCAATTCAATTATCACCTCTGAGTTAGCCGGACCATGCTTTTGATCGACCACTTTTCCCGTTGAATCCATCAAAGTCACCAGCTGGACTGGGGTGTCACCAATCAACGCAGATTCTTCTGAGATGATAAACTGCTCCGCATTTTCTGGAAGCTGTTGTTGATCATCGTCCATTAAGCCTTGTGCTTCAGATTCTGCCACAATAGGGTCCACTTGGGCACCAAGTGCAATTTTGTCCGCTTCAGTCCTATTACCTGAATTTTCAGATACCTTAAGATTTTAAAAAAATTAGACCACAGATAAATAAGGTAATCTGACTTCAAAGTTGATGAAATTAGACAATGATTTTTTCACACGACTTGTGTCCGTATGAAGTCTTAATGTTGATGTTGTGTATGAAAAACAAAATTTTCATCAACATGCTAACATAAAAAGAAACCAGCGACTTAATTATTTTATATCAATATATCTATATTTTGCAAAACGTTAAAAGAACCAAATTTAAAAACAGATGCATCGCTGTCGCATAACCTCGACTGGAGACCGGACCTTATTTCTGGTTAGAACGCTTTAATGAAACGTTTGGCTAGACTAGTGGCGCTTCAGTTCCGTTTAGATTTTTCCTATGAAACAGGTTAATAATAAGAGGCCAGTATCACGCAGATTCAATACTCCGGTATGAATATCATCATGCCCAGCCACACAAAAGTCAAATGACTAATGTTTCACTGCCATATAACCATAAGGAGTGAAAAAAAAGTATATGTGAATTTAGACAAATTATTATTGAGTAAATTTATCAGGATAACTCACAGAAATGAGGCAAACTAAACCTCTCCACAACACTATTATGGCCAAGTTAGCATTCGGGCGAGGCGATATCAACAATACAGCTTCCTTGTGGATTTCACTGTATCACGTCATAAACAAGCCAAACCTCGCAGCTAAGTTTGCCCTATCAAGAAAAGAAAGTTACCAAGATGATTCTACTAGACATCTGCAACAAGATCGCCACTGAGCTCGATTCGATGCCATATCGCTAAGGGTTTCTAACCAAGAACTGTAATGCGCACGAGGACCCCATCCCGGCAGACGAAGGGGTCCTATACTACCCAATTTGGATGTAAGTGACTTTAACTGTTTCTGCCATGTCAAAATCTGCGATAATTTAAAGCCCACACATGACTATGAATTTCAGGGTTATGTGGCAGTTAAACATCAGTATACCGAACTCATGTAGTGCGTTCTAGTAATAATGATAATAGTATGTCAAAATTTAAGCTAAGTTTTGTTGAATAATTATTGCTATTTAGTACGGTATTGAAGTAGAAAAAGCGTGCCAGAGGCACAGACGTTGTCTCATACCCACAAGAAATGTGTCATATAGCTGTCCTTATATTCACTAAGTAATTTTCATAAGTATGTGGTTATTAAGCCTCAAATTTAGAACTCTGATGTAGTACTGCATATAATGGTGATAAGTGCAAATAAAATCCTTTTGAATAAAGCATGATATAACATTAAATGGTAAATGTACCACACTTTCAGGTAAATTATTTATCTATTCACAGAAGACAAGTCCGATATAACTATAATAGAAGAGAAACTTTTATAAATAAAAGTAGCACCACGCTCTATAGTATGTACAGTTGTCGTAGATGTGCTTTTATAGGGAGCGCCAGACTGTCTTTTTTTGTATTGCGAAGCATATTTAATAGATTAAATGACAAATCACGTATTTGTTAATCTAAGAAACTGGGTATTGTAATAAAGATTCGATGCCAAACATTTAAAAATAACGATGAATACAATAAAGTAATGAAATGTACACATATATACCTTGTTTAAAGATGATTTTGAAATCTGTGAATCTCCCTTCGGATCAACAGACTGATCCGCATTAATTGATCCTTTAGTTAGGCCTGCCTTACTGCCATCTAAGCAGGATTCACTTGGCAAGCTCAGCGAATCGCCTCTAGCAGTCTCTATTTGAGTTGTGTGGGCGGTGATGCACTCAAGTTCGCTTTGATCAGCCTAGTTCATAAGAAAGGCACGTTCAATAACGTATAGCAATGAAACATAGAGAAATGCGTATAAACACTAGAAGTAACATACGAATCTAAATAGCATAAAGATAATTTCCATAACTGAGCATTGACGGTTCATAGTATTCGTTATAGACCATGGTCTTAAAAAGACTATATGTAGTATACAGCCAGCGAATTATAGAGAAAGTAATGCACCTGGCAATTCTTCTCGGCTATAATCACTTAGCTGGCATTGGTAGTACCACAAACTAATGATATGGTAAAAGAAGCTGTTGCGTGACCGGACGTTACACAATTATTTGTTTAAAAGTTGTTAGGCTAGTATAAGCAAGTGTGCTAAATGCTACGCATAATAATCATCATCACTTACAGAAATGTTTTAGCAATGAAAACTAAATCGTTGGTGCTGCACAATTGTGAGAAAACAAACGACAATTTTTAAAACTTCCCTTGTTAAGAAGGAAATCAGAAATAGAGCTCTTATCGTACAGCAGCCAGACATCTCCATTTTGCATTTAACTCCGCCAAAAAAGGAAAGTAAGACTACTAGAAATCTGAAAAAAGGCAGCCACGAAGCATGACACGGCCCTATCACGCATCGTTTCTAACCAAAAAGATTATCATGTGGACGGCTTAGCCATGTACTGTTCAAACAAAAGATTTTATCGCGAAAAATCCGATTCCAATGAGTCTCACGAGAAACTAACCTAAGCTGAGACAACAGCATTATACAGAAAAATCGAACATATATCCTCCGTATCAACACAAACAGCAATACAACAACATTCAAAAACTGATGCGTAACTATTAAAAGAATAAAAAATAATAAAGGCAGAAATATTAGGCTAAAAAAATCTGCAAGGAAAAATAATAATGAAATAGACGAAGGTGGAGCTAGCAACTATTGAAGGACCTGCTACAACAACACAGAAACGAAGCTAACTAGTCTTCTTCACAACACACACGAGTCCAATTTACTTTAGAACAAATGGACATCAGGAATAGAGATTTATTGTGATTTATGCTGTATCGCTTCAGAAGCAGAGAAAACCCTTATAGTTAATTTTTTCTCAGCTAGGACAAGATAATTTGGAAGAATTAGAAATCTGCTAAAAATCGCCACTGTGCAGGATTCTATTATATAAATCAATTTCAACTGATAATTGATAATATTGTTATGTTAATTTTAATAATATTCATGGAGGATCAGCCTAATTTGATTAAAGGGAGTGTTTGCCCTACCACCTTGGCGATTGCCACAATAATTGCTACTAATCCACTTCAACGGAACAAGAATACACTTCTATTATTTTCAATTTGGTCTACATACATATATCTTTCTCGACAATGGACTTTGCTCCATTAAGTGATTACATTCGACAGCATTTCAGAGCCTATTACTCTCTAATTGCGTAACAGAACTGAGGCTGGAGTCAATGCTCTTTCAATGTCGGTCATTATCATTTTCGGCACCTCATATGATTCATTACTTGTAACAATGCTAAACCTAGAACTATTATTACATGTTATAAAAACAACGTCATTTATTGAATCATTCGTAACCTCTGCAACGGTTCAAATTATTTCACGAACATATTTTAAATTAATTCAAAATAAAATACGCAATAATATTGACTGATAGTGAAACAATGAGTGCAAGAAAAACGCATTTCCTACGTAAGACAGTCTAACCTGCTCGCTATCTGCGATTGCTGTCTCCTTTTTGGTTCGCTGATTATCTACATGTGCAGTCTTAATAGCTTTTTTACTCATATGAATTATCCAACTCAGCTAACTTTCAGTATCGCCAATCTTCTTGTTTCTTCTCATCCAGAGAGACATCATCGATTCAATTATTAATTCGAATTCTACATCTGCCAGTCTTCATGTTGTTTGCGCAAACCATCAGGAATATTCATCAAAGCCTCGTACATCAATTGACAAACTCTGCTACGACTAACTTACTGGTTTATGTGCCCCTTCAAGAGTATCAATAACTAGCGAACAGAACACATATAGCAACTAATTAGATGGACTTCTGGAAATCCGCTTATGCTTTGGTACACTAATTCAGTACGGAATTAGCTAGTGAACACCTCCACCTCCCTTTTAAATTCTACCATTAATACTGCTTACACAGTTAAATACTGTTTGTTGCGGAGAACTAATATATATGCAAGTATGCATTAGGTTTTGCGAACCTAGTAACAAATTAATTCAGTTGTGACCAGGAGGATTAACCAAAGACAGCATGAACGGAAATTATAATCTCATGCACATTCGTTTCGTGATTACTGGCGATTCATCAGTAAGAGCCGGTATTACGCCCTTTAACGACTGTGGAGGTTAATTAATATATTGGACATTATTTATTTCCTCATATAAAAATAAATCAAATTTTATTTTTTGGACATTTGATGTTATCGCTGGTTTCATAAAACAATATAGTGTCTTTAAAAAAGAATGTAATTTTTTTAAGTTTATTTTTTAAATAATGTCAAAGTTTTTAACTTGCCTCGGTGAACGTTTATAATAGAGTTTATATGAGTTATTGAGTTCCATGCACCCTATGCTACATGGTTCTAATAAAGTAAGGCAATTCGCATCCCTCTGTCATTCTTAATACACATTATTGGGAAAGATATAAAATTTGCTTCAGGTAATTGACGTGGATATTTGTTCTCAAGGTCACTACCGTGTCGTTCTGTCATCTGTGGATACCAGCGTATTTGGGTGAGCACACTTATTATTATAATATAGTACAGGTAAACTTCAGTGTTCCAAATTAGATGATCATACTGCATATATAGATTATCCGAGCCTGGCATCTTAAAGGCTCTCTTATGGTAGTGACCAAAGAGCCTCTACACCACTATATATTTGATAAATGGCGTCATACCGGCTCCTACAGATGAGTCGCCAGTAAACAAGAAACGAATGTGCATGAGATCATACTTTCCGTTTATGCTGTCTTTGGTTACTCCTTTTGGTCACAACTGAACTAATTTGTTACTAGGTTCGCAAAACCTAACGCATACTTACCTAGTTATTTGTAGCAAACAAATAATTACGAAGTTAAAGTAAACTATGAACGAAATGTTTAGTTTTAGTTTTGAGTTTTCTGTAACTTGTGATGGACGCAAAATGATCCTCTATGCTAACTTGAGGCAACTTACTGGTTTTTCATTACAATTTTGATTTTGATTACAAAAAACTACTGTCACAACGACAGCAGGTTATTTATTCGGGTGTAGTTTTGCTGTTATTAGCACGAAGGATTATCATAAAATTAGAGGACAGACTGACAATTTGGTTCAAGAAGAGAAACCCATGTTATACACACACTAAGACTGGATCGGACTTGGCATCTATAGTGCTCATCAGCTAACAGGAATGGAGCCTCTACAGTTCTAATAAAAAATAACTACTATTAATTTTACACACTTAATTGTTACATTGAATTGTTTAAAAAAATTATAACTGCATCAGATAAATAATTTTATCATAATTAAACTAATATTTCAGCAATGGTTAGCTCGATTTTGACCCCCTAAAATAAATTTATTAATAGTGTATAAATAATTTATAGTATATTAAGTTCTGATAAAACAGTAACTCACATGTAATAACTCATTTTCGCCTGTTAAATTAACAGGAGTTATTGTAATATCCTGATTTCCGTGTTCATCAATGGTGCTCTGCAATGTTGCTTCACCAGACAATATTTTCTGGGCATCCTCTGGGCTAACTAAAACATAGCCCGTCGAATCAGTAGATTCATCAGTAAAACCAAGTTTCACAAATTTGTTCCCATCAGCATCTGTTATTACTTCAAACTTGTCTTCTAATTCATCTGTCATCATGTATTCGCAGTATCTGCACTAAAACTGCATAACACAGATAAAATAAAGATCAAATTGTTATAAAAGAACATATAAATAATAAATATATATATATATAGTTTAAACATACCTAGTCCTTGCACGATATTACAAAATACACTTCTTAAAATATTTTCAAAAACATAAAAAAAAGTAATTTCATACTGTGAAAAATATGCTATTATAATAAAAATATTTTAACTTTATGCAATTAAACTCTTACAAAAAACTCGCGCTAAAAAAAATATTTAAACAGTCATCTCACTTGAAATGCAACTGATATAAACTAATGTAACACCTTCGCTGTAAGGAATTGACGTGCGTCGTTACTAAAAAGATTAATAAGAAAACGCAAAAAGGAATTGCTATTTAAGGCCTTTAACAGAGCCAAAAGAGCAATCAACGTTTAGAGGTTCCATAATTATTAGTATCTGAGACCCCCATACTTGCCAAGTCGTGTTCAGTCCTTGACTGTCTAAATGAATCTGATAAGCAAGTACTCTACTTCACTACTGTTAAATTCATGCCTTACATATCTTAAGCTAAATTGCTTGTGTCCTCAAACTTAAGATTAGCTTCCATGATGATCGTAAATAAATATTAATTTGATAATGTTCGTGAATGCATAAAAATTGTGCAGCCGGCATTTCCAGTCAAGTATAATGTATGCAAGACTGCTAGAAGTGGTTAAATACAATGGGATTGGTGTTTACTTAAAGCTCGCAAACTTGATTTAAAGAATTGTTACCACCACCCGCCCAATCAATAATTATTAAATTGTATTGCCTATATATGTATATGTGGCGAAAGCTGCAAGCAGTTTATGTTCGTGACTGCATAGAAATTGTGCAGCCGACATTTCCAGTCAAGTTCAATTTATGCAACACTGCTAGAAGTGAGAGCCGCATATCTAACTTTGATTTCCATATATATTCAATGCGGTTTTAAACTCGATATCTAGAAGAAAATTTTTCTTCCGACATAAAAGTCTTACTTTTGTCAGGACACTGTGTACAGGTTGTGTTACCATACAAATTAGTACTAAGCAACGGCATTTATATAAACAACGTTTATTTATTTGTAGTAAACAAATAACGATGTTAACTATTTAAGAATTGTTTATTTGTCAATTTTGAGTTGTGGCCTGTGTGTTGGATGCAAAATGACCTCTGTTAACTTTTAACAACTTTCTGGTTTTACCATTAATATTTTGATTTTATTTGCTGTGATTAACATGGAGGTTAATCTTTAATTTTGATGACAACTGATATTTTGGTTCCCGAGGAACTTATGTGTTCCAAATTAGATGATCATACCGCATATATGGATTGTCTGGGCCTGGCATTTAAGAGGCTCTCTTATGGTAGTGACCAAAGGGCCTCTATAAAAAATGGCGACCGCGCCAGGATCGACAAACTGTATCGTCAGAAGGAACCAATGGTGTATGCAGTAACAGGAGATTCACGCCTGGAGCAGCAACTCAGACATCTCTCAGAGAGACTCCTGACCGTAGAAAATGAATTAAGTACCCTCCGCAGGGATATGAGTTTGATAAAAATCAATAGGGAAAGTTCCAACAGAGATAGGGTGAATTCTCGGAGTCAAAGTTCAACTTCCAAGCATCGGATAGGCGAATCGCGTAAGGATGTTCAAGGCCCACACGAGTGGTGCATTTCGAATGGGAAATACGCCGAGTTTGGAAAGTGTCAGGAGGAGCGATGCACGTTTCCAATGTTGGGTAGTTCCCAATGGAAAGGAAATACTCCTCCTGTAGCCTGGTCTAAGCTACTGGAAAATTAGTGGAAGAAACGCGCGGAAATACAGTCCGTAAATCTGTTAGATTTCGGCTGGAAGGTGATCTCGAAGAGGCAGCTGGCTATGGCCACAATAAGTTCGTTATAACAGATGAAACTACTGGGTTAAACTTCTTAATAGACACGGCTGCAGAGGTGAGAATAGTTCAATCCGATGTGGTGGAAATTGATAGCCGCACATTCGATTATCAACTATGGGCTGCTAATGGAAGTCCAATTGAGGTTAAGGGAGTTAAAGAATTTTCAGTGACATTGGGGCAGAAATCGCCAT
>JAQBSW010003705.1:0-65000 GCA_029291075.1 Eudiplozoon nipponicum
ATATATATGTGATGTGATATCTTTTTATATTGTACATCTTCTAATTTTATTATTTGATGGAACATGTGTGGTTTGAATCCAAATAAAGATATTCTATTCTATTCTATTCTATGTTCATGAGTAGATATATGAGAAGACCATGAGAAAGAAAATTTTCTTATATCTGATAAAATTTCTTTTTGTTTTTGCACACAGGAAGGGTACAATGAATTTTATTAAAGCTCGCATTTCAAAAAAAATTAATAAATTTAAATAAAATTTTCGTACATGAAATAAAAACAAATCACTTGTGTCTAACCAGTCGCGCTACATAGTGCACAAACATGCAAAAATATATATATATATATATATATATATATAAATATTATATATTATTAAGTAAATATATATATATATATATGTATATATGCTCTATATGCTCTTTCGGAAAATTTATCAATCATTCATTTGTGCGGTGGTGATAAAAATATGTTGTTCAGGTTTTCGAACTTGATTTTAAACAATTAAACAGTAATTGATTGCGCGGGTGGTGGTAACAATTCTTTAATTCTAGTTTGCGAGCTTGAAGTAAACACCAATCCCATTGTATTTAAACAGTCGTCGAACAACATAGCAAAACTACCGCCAGTCGCACGCACTGAAGCGTTTCGATCTTCCATGATCATCATCAGAGTACGACGGAAAACTGACTAGTGAGGATCAAACCGCATTGCATATATATGGAAAGCAAAATTAGATGATGATCATGGAAGGTCGAAACGCGTCAGTGCGTGCGACTGGCGGTAGTTTTGTTATGTTACCTGATCTGCGTTTTGACTAACGCAGCTTTCATTGTTCCAGTAATTTTCTTTTAGCAATATATTTCGGCCCATCTTACCGTAGGCCTTCATCAGTTGCATCTCACGAAACAAATGAAGCAAGTGTTTTATTTCCTCTAGTCATAATATTTATATACCTCAGACTGACCTTTCATTAGATATTCGCGTGTCACATATTTGTGTGTGTGTACATTTTCATAACCGTTGTTTTCATCTAACTAATTTCGACCAGAGTGGCTGAATAATAATTTATCAATTGCATGCAATAACTATTCGTTTTTTAACACACTCAATGTAAATGACGTAACTGAGATTGGGGAGACCCATAATTCAGAAACACTCGTCATAAAAACATGCCATGAGTGATTAAACCAGAAGTCCGAAAGACTAATGCACATGTTAAATTACAATTCAAACCACTAGGTTGTACTCAAGATAGAGAAGTTAATAACAGTTATTGGCGCACGCCACGCATGTCCATGTGTATGTGTATGCATAACTAAAAAACTTGGTTAAATTATTTTATTTTGATACACATGTACGTACATCTAAATGAAACTGCAGTCAATAGACATTAATTTACCCTTTGCACGCGTCAGACAAATTATTACTTATAACTATTGTATTATTAGAATATTTCCAATGGGTAGGGTGGGGGTGTAAAACAGAAAATTAAGGTTGAAATCACTATTTGTTTTAAAATCAAATGAATAGTTAGAGATGAAATTTTGAAGACTATATTCATAATAATTGTTTATTCATTTGTTGAATAAAAGCCCACTAATTAGTCAATCTTAATCTGATGTTCTTAATCTTTTACTGGAGCTAGCTTCAGTTACCAATTCATGCAATCGCCTTTTTCTTCCACTAGCTGGTGCAGTATTCCAAATCGGACCTAAAGATTTTTCAACAGCTGTTTCATTCATAATATTATCTCTAGATTTAATTTCTATAGATTCCCTAATCAATCTCGTCATCCTATTACGACTACATATTGCTATGCGTTTGCATTCCTCCCAGTCGATAGTATGCCCAGTCTCCACTACATGACGAGCAAGATCAGATTTAGCAATATGTCCATATTTACACGCAGTTTTATGTTCACCTCTTCTTACTAATGAAAGGTCAGTCTGAGGTATATAAATATTATGACTAGAGGAAATAAAACACTTGCTGCATTTGTTTCGTGAGATGCAACTGATGAAGGCCTACGGTAAGATGGGCCGAAATATATTGCTAAAAGAAAATTACTGAAACAATGAAAGCTGCGTTAGTCAAAACGCAGATCAGGTAATTTCAATTAATCCAGGTGCGAAACACGGAAACTCCTTCAACAAACATTTAAGTCTTGTTATGTTGTTTGACAACTGGTTAAATACAATGGGATTGGTGTTTACTTCAAGCTCGCAAACTTGATTTGAAGAATTATTACCACCACCCGCGCAATCAATGCAATTATGAAAAATGCGTGAAATGAGCAGGAATAATGATTACTCTCATAAGTTAATAGAACCAACGATTATAGATGTGCAAGCGAATATATTCCCATTTTGAGCTAAGGAAGATCGCAGTATCACGGTATTACCGGACTCCAAACTAAGCAAGAAGTTATGATTAATAGATTTAAAATACAATATTAGAATCGTTTTACGACAGCCTCTTACACTGTGCCCCAAATTCCATATTCGAATAGAAAAAAGGACCCTTAAATACATGCACTATCAGCTCCGCATAGATCCGATTGACGCCCATTTCCAAGAACGCATTGACTTCAACTTCGTGGTAACTGAATACGGATACGACCTCTCATTTAGAAGGCTCACACATTATTCGTACCTCATTTACCTTGTTTAGTACGAATGATGTGGAAGCCTTCGAAATGAGGGGACAAATCAGCTCTTGGCCACCATGAAAATGAACTAATTGCGTACTTGTAAATAAGGACCAATCGGATCTTTGCGGAATTGATAGTGCAAAGCGACAACCCACGAACGCAGATCGCGAATACTCTAAATGTGAAAAACGCACTGCGCAATTTAAAATAACGACTCTCATAAACATTAGGAATGTATGAACTCCTATGCAATTGCTGTAGTCTCATGTATGTTCATGATGCCATGTGCCCAATCTAGATAAGAAGATGAGAACATAGAACAGGATGTAATTATGGGCATGTTACTAAATCTCATCTTGTCTGTCACATTATTAATATGATTAACTGTGGACACACAGCGACATTTCGTCCTAACCGGATGACGGGATTGATTTGGGAATCTGCCGAAATTAAATCAAGAAATGGTATTACTCATGAAATAGCAGTGGGAAATTGGTGAGTTCGGTTGTGAATACAGCATTAACTAACGATTGCACGAATCGGAAACTCAAGCTTGTTCTGGTAAAAGATTAATTATATTGGATTATTAATGTGCTTATTATCTCATTACTGCTTCAAAAAATGTTCATAATAAAATCCTTCTAAATTTCATCCTTTTATAGTTCTCATTGTCTCGTAAAGAAATTTGCATTATTTTCTAGTATGACCATCGATTTTTTTCCTTTTATATCTTAAACATTGGTAATTCACTCCGGCATGATTTTTGTTTTGTTTTCTAAGGCTCGACTGCAATTTCCATCATTTTTTCCGAATTTGCTTAATTTTAATTCATGCTGTTCTGTGTGCACTCTCTCTTGTATTAATATCAGCCATAAATAGGGCCTTTGAAGCGGTATCGGCCTCAAAGTTGGCTGCTGCAGCAGCTTCCCACCTCCTATAATATGGCTTCAGCACTCTTCTTAAGCGAACAAGTGTTATAGCACGAGGTCTGTCCGGAATGTTGACGATAGTAGTGTTGTGCTTTGCATACACTCATTCCCCTCGATTAGATCTTCTTTGATACATGTTAATGTCATTGGCTAAAAAGTTTCCATCATGAGATTGTCCCCGGACATTGGATTGTTGCTGAGTCGCGCATACAGCCTGAATTAGCTGGTTTCGTCGCTCATAATTATCCGCCATGTTGCAGCGTTCTTGTTGTCCTGATGTTACGCGTTCGTCTGGCAGTCGTATTTTCCCTCCATTTACCATTATTGTCAGAGCAAATCCTGCAGCTATTGAAACAGTAAATCGCATGGCCAGTTCAGCCAAAAGTTATTTTTCTGGTCAGAACACCAAGGCCTCGTGGCACCAACATACCATTAACTGTTTTGATTGTTCAGTGTGCTTTCTCAATCGACGCATTATTCCGAGCGCGGTAGGGCACTGTCAGGAAATGCTTTACGTCATGGTTCTAATAACACGATTTAAACTCTATCAACTCTAACTGTACACCTGGTCTTTAATAATTACTTGTGATGGTTTAAAATAAACCGTCACTGTATTGTTCTAAGCACTTTATATTTTTCTCTGATTTTATTTGCTGAAATTCTGCAAACGCGAACAATTGGGTTAAATTAGCGATTACGGAAAGAAGTAGGCTATCCCGCCATGAATCACATACAGCGGACACCCCAAGTCCATATGAAAAAAAATAGTTTTGTGCACTGGCATTAAAATAAATCGGAGTGACATTTTCTATTTATTGTAGCTTACAAAGCCTATAGACATGTCGCGCCAACCAAATCGCGATTGCAATTATTCGATGAGAAGTTCAGCGACAGGATGTCAGAATTTGCGAAATTTAAACAGGACACTGACTGTCGAATCGTAGAATCCAGTTCCATGGTGAATTGATACTTTTTTTATTTTTTGAGTTCTTCAGTAGCTCGGTGTATTCGTTTCTTTGCAATATCTAGTAACCGTCAATGAACTACTGCTTTGTGATCGGTAAAGTCGTATATGCACTTAGCAATGTCAACGAGCTATGCCTTTGTAGAGCCTAATCTACGGTAAGTTGTTATTTATCGGCAATGGCATAATTTTGCTCAGCTTAAGGAGAGTGAGACACATATATTACCCCGGATGTCTGTCAGCTTCTATTACTATAATTAAACGAACATTGGTTGCGCGGGTGGTGATAACAATTATTATAATCAAGGTTGCGGTCTTGATATAAACACCTGACCCATTAATTACTTACGTATGTCAGTATAAACTAAGAATTGTATAGTGTAGAAAAGGCAATTCATCCAGTAGACCGGTTTCGTCCTTATTGGGAACTCATCAAGTACTGGCCAGAATTTGCCGCGGACAGGATACGAACCTGGGTACGTCTGCTTCGGATCTGGTGGTCTAACCACTGAGCTATCCTGCCGCACACTACACTACACACAATTTTCAGTTATATACTAACTAATGTATCCTGCGGCAGGATAGCTCAGTGGTTAGAGCACCAGATTCCGAAGCAGACGTGCCCAGGTTCGTATCCTGTCCGCGGCAAATTCTGGCCAGTACTTGATGAGTTCCCAATAAGGACGAAACCGGTCTACTGGATGAATTGCCTTGTCTACACTATACAATTCTTAGTTTATACTGACATATGTAAGTAATTAATGGGTCAGGTGTTTATATCAAGACCACAACCTTGATTATAATAATTGTTATCACCACCCGCGCAACCAATGTTCGTTTAATTATATAAATGTTCATTTCAATACCACTTCCCCATGTAATGTGGTATCTGTTCAGTAATGACAGATTGGGTATGGTTAGTTGGAACTTTGGGTCTAAATGGATGCCATATGAGCTCCACCTAAAAAGAAAAATTGACTAACCAAGTTACATTAGTTAGTATATAACTGAAAATTGTGTGTAGTGTAGTGTACGGCAGGATAGCTCAGTGGTTAGAGCACCAGATTCCGAAGCAGACGTGCCCAGGTTCGTATCCCGTCCGCGGCAAATTCTGGCCAGTACTTGATGAGTTCCCAATA
Organism: Eudiplozoon nipponicum; assembly: GCA_029291075.1. NCBI lineage: Eukaryota > Metazoa > Platyhelminthes > Monogenea > Mazocraeidea > Diplozoidae > Eudiplozoon > Eudiplozoon nipponicum. The sequence continues at coordinate 5,685 of JAQBSW010003705.1, forward strand.
AGGACGAAACCGGTCTACTGGATGAATTGCCTTTCAAACACTATACAATTCTTAGTTTATACTGACATATGTAAGCTTCTATTACTGGTTCTATTTCTATGTCTAAGAAGCTTACCTCAAGTGATAATCTTTCTAGCAGAAATGTCAAAATAGTGATGTTTATCAATTTTTGCTTACATCGAATAAATATTTTTTTGGATTACTACCTCCAACGAAACGGTATTCTAGCACTATTTAAATTAGACATGAATTTTTTAGTAGCCGCCAACTCCGCAATATACGATCTATAGAAATTCATCGTACCAAAAATCATGTGATGAGCAGCGGATAAACTTTGATATGTTGTACGTTCAAATCTAGCTGCGTATATCAATTTGTTAGAGCCACGCGGCAAAGGAAATGCACTAGCCGATTTATCCGCTTTTGTTCATGATAAAAATTTAATTAGCATTCTGTAGTATTGAACATCTTCTACAACCGAGTACGCAATGGTTTTTCCTTAGTTTCCCATATATTGATAACAGACAACCGAATTGTCCTGTCCTGCACCGGAATGCTCCATGTCAATAATATGGATCTCGTATTCTTCGGGCTTTAAAAGCATATACGTATATTCTGCCAATCAATGCTTTTTCTTAATAAATTCAAAACCCAACATGTGTGTCTGGGCATTTGTTAAGATAAAGGATAATGTAAATAGCATCCGTTTTAAAACATTTGTGAACTATTCGCCTGCAACCACAATTACCGAACCAGATATCTGTTTGTTCCTTGATTAACGGGTAATACCGAAACCTCAGCTCCAATTTAACAATAATTGATTGCGCGGGTGGTGGTAACAATTCTTTAAATCAAATTGCGAGCGTGAATTAAACACCAATCCCATTGTATTTAACCAGTCGTCAAACAACATAACAAAACTACCGCCAGCCGCAACGCACTGACGCGTTTCGACCTTCTATGATCATCATCAGAGTACGACAAAAGTAAAGTAGTACTCTGAGGATGGTCATGGAAGTTCGAAACGCTTCAGTGCGTTGCGACTCAGCTCCAATTTCCAATTGCATGGCAACCTTTCCAATAAAAATTATCATAATCAAGGTTGCGGTCTTGATATAAACACCTGACCTATAAATTACTTACATATGTCAGTATAAAGTAAGAATTGTATAGTGTAGAAAAGGAAATTCATCCAGTAGACCGGTTTCGTCCTAATTGGGAACTTATCATGTACAGGCCAGAATATGCCGCGGACATGACTCGAACCTGGGCACGTCTGCTTCGGAATCTGGTGCTCTAACCACTGAGCCATCCTGCCGCACACTACACTGCACACAATTTATAGTTATATACTAACTAATGTAACTTGGTTAGTCTATTTTTCCTTTAGGTGGAGCTCATATGGCATCCATTTAGACCCAAAGTTCCAACTAACCATCCCAAATCTGTCATTACTGAACAGACACCACACTACATGGGGAAGTGGTGTTGAAATGAACATTTATATAATTAAACGAACATTGGTTGCGCGGGTGGAGATAACAATTATTATAATCATTTAATAATAATTATTATTATAATCACCACCCGCGCACCAAATTCCGAAGCAGACGTGCCCAGGTTCGAGTCCTGTCCGCGGCAAATTCTGGCCAGTACATGATGAGTTCCCAATAAGGACGAAACCGGTCTACTGGATGAAATGCCTTTTCTACACTATACAATTCTTAGTTTATACTGACATATGTAAGTAATTAATGGGTCAGGTGTTTATATCAAGACCGCAACCTTGATTATAATAATTGTTATCACCACCCGCGCAACCAATGTTCGTTTAATTATATAAATGTTCATTTCAATACCACTTCCCCATTTAGTGTGGTGTCTGTTCAGTAATGACAGATTGGGGATGGTTAGTTGGAACTTTGGGTCTAAATGTATGCCATATGAGCTCTACCTAAAGGAAAAATAGACTAACCAAGTTACATTAGTTAGTATATAATAGAAAAATTGTGTGCAGTGTAGTGTGCGGCAGGGTGGCTCAGTGGTTAGAGCACCAGATTCGGAAGCAGACTGCCCAGGTTCGAGTCTTGTCCGCGGCAAATTCTGGCCAGTACCTGATGAGTTCCCAATAAGGACAAAACCGGTCTATTGGATGAATTGATTTTTCTACACTATACAATTCTTAGTTTATACTGACATATATAAGTAATTAATGGGTCAGGTGTTTATATCAAGACTGCAACCTTGATTATAATAATTGTTATAACCACCCGCGCAACCAATGGTCGTTTAATTTCCTATAAAACGTTTTATTAGAGGGCCAATTGGTACTGGGAACACTGCAGGGTGCTCAAAATTTGATCTTTGAATTTGAGCATTCGAATGGGTTTTTCAGGAATGAATATTGGTTATTAATTTTCTCGATATGAAAAACCGTGTTTGACATTATCTCAACGAAGCATACTGAATTTTCTACGCCTTATGAGACGTATTTGTCCCAGCTGTTGTTTTTATATATTTACTCTGCTTCAAAGCCTAAGATTTCCGCCGTCTCACACGAACCCACTGTGTATGTCGCCTCTGTCGAGTGTCATAACTGGGCAAATATATATTTCAGTCAACCGCAGTGTGATGTCCATCATTGCCGAACATTATAGAGCTTCGATTCTTTCAAACAGTCATCCGGGTGTGCTCGAAAAATCGTCATATCAGTTGGGATCCAGCAACGTAAATAGGATGGCCTTATGCGGTTGCCAACAAGGCAGTGAATCAGTTAGCTTTGGCAACCACATTTTGATGCGAGTCATGGTATCAAGAATCACCTCACGCGGTACTGGTTTAAGTCGGTATAATTCTGAAAATACCTCCTAAGACAAGACACAGAAATAATCCAATACTCACCGTTCAAATTATCCACACGACAGATCAACTGGCAGTTCTAAAATGACTGTCCACGTTCGATCCACTAATTACCAAGTGGACACGCGTACAGAAATTGCTTCTAACGTGAAATCTGTGGCCTTTCCACATCAAGGTGTACTACATATGGTTAAATTCTGATAAAGGACGGAGAAAATTAGTCGATTCTGGTGTATAAATACAGGCAGAAAATCATCTGCCGCAACATTATCTTGGCTGTCATTGTTCTGTTTACCCGTCTTAGTTGAGAGGTTTTGGCGGATTCCATCATAGTTATTTTTGATTTTTTCATTCATTCTTGACATAATTACACCAAACTCTGCAGTTAAGATCCTCATATGTTTTGATTGCATCATTACAAGTCCTTCCAAACTATAATGGGATGTCATTTTACAAGACACACCTTTGACATTGATCAAAATTTGAAAGGAATTTTCTCGTATAAATCGCGTTCCGTCGGTAAAATAAATAACAAATAATTATTTCTTCTTATTCACTTCTGAGGTTCGATTGCTTTTTCCATTATTCTACCAAATTTACTTGGTCTTAATTTGTGAACTAATGTGTGGTCTTTGTCTCATACTCACGTCAACCTGAATAGGGCCGTTTGAGCACTCTCGGCTTCTAACCTGACTACTGCAACAACATATAGATAACTACAACCAGTCTATATATATATATATGCAATGCGGATCGATTCTCGCTAGTCAGTTTGCCGTCGTACACTGATGATGATCATGGAAGGTCGAAACACGACAGTGCGTGCTACTGGCGGTAGATTTGCTAAGTTGTTCGACGACTGGTTAAATAAAATTGGATTGCTGTTTAATTCAAGCTCACAAGCTTGATTTAAAGAATTGTTACCACCACGCGCGCAATAAATTATTGTTAAGATGATCATGGAAGGTCGAAACGCGTCAGTGCGTGTGCCAGGCGTTAGTTTTGCTATGTTGTTAGGCGACTGGTTAAATAACATTTGATTGGTGTTTAGCTGAAGCTCGCAAATTTGATTTAAAGAATTGTTACCAACACCCGCGCAATAAATTATTGTTTAATTGTATTAACAATTAAGGTCTCAATTATTTATTATGAGATTAACTAGTCAGAAGTGTAAAGGAAATGGCTAACGAAAATATGGTACTTGATTTATTTACTTGTTTTTAAAATATTTAATGAATTGTGGACCGATGAACTATTTCCAACTAGCCTCAACATGCATCAGGTAGTTTTCAATAAACCAGTTTCTCGAGGTCATTTTTATACTAGGTTAAAATTACTCTTTTGCCCGTAACCTATATGTCAAGCTTGTTTTAAGGATTAATATTCATTTGAAATTAAAGTGCATTATTTAGATCAAGGTTGCGAGCTTAAGATAGACACTACATCCAATATATTTATTTGTCAGAACAAATTAAGCACAGTATCATGTGACAACGGGAATCAACCCAGTAAAATTGTTTTATTTTTATTCGTACCTCGAAAAAAACTGGTCAGAAATATTCCGAGGCGCTGGCTCGAACCTGGGCACATTGCTTCAGTGACTGAGACTCTATCCACCACACTACCCTGTTGCACACTACAAACACTTTAAATTTATCTACTAGCTTATGATTTAACAATAATTGTTTGCGCGGGTGGCGGTAACAATTCTTTAAACCAAGATATCGAGCTTGAAGTAAACGCCAATCACATTGGAGTTAACCAGTCGTCGAACAACATAACAAAACTACGGCCAGCCGCAACGCACTGACGCGTTTCGACCTTCCCTGATCATCATCAGAGTACGACGGCAAACTGACTATCGAGGATCAAACCGCATTGAATATATATGGAAATCAAATTTAGATATGCGGCTCTCACCCCTAGCAGTTTTGCATACATTGAACTTGACTGGAAATGTCGGCTGCACAATTTCTATACAGTCACGAACATAAACTGTTTGTAGCTTTCGCCACATATACATATATAGGCAATACAATTTAACAATAATTGTTTGCGCGGGTGGTGGTAACAATTCTATAAATCAAGTTTGCGAGCTTGAAGTAAACACCAATCCCATTGTATTTAACCAGTCGTCGAACAACAAAACAAAACTACCGCCAGCCGCAACGCACTGACGCGTTTCGACCTTCCTTGATCATCATCAGAGTACGACGGCAAACTGACTATCGAGGATCAAACCGCAGTGAATATACATGGAAATCAAATTTAGATATGCGGCTCTCACCTCTAGCAGTCTCGCATACATTGAACTTGACTGGAAATGTCGGCTGCACAATTCCTATGCAGTTACGAACATAAACTGTTTGTAGCTTTCGCCACATATACTTATATAGGCAATACAATTTAACAATAATTGCTTGCGCGGGTGGTGGTAACAATTCTTTAAATCAAGTGTGCGAGCCCGAATTAAACACCAATCCCATTGTACTTAACCAGTCGTCGAACAACATAACAAAACTACCGCCAGCCGCAACGCACTGACGCGTTTCGAACTTCCTTGACGACTTCAGAGTACGACGGCAAACTGACTATCGAGAATCAAACCGCAGTGAATATACATGAAAATTAAATTTAGATATCCGGCTCTCACCTCTAGCAATCTCGCATACATTGAATTTGAAAGGAAATGTCGGCTGCACAATTTCTATGCAGTCAAGAACATAAACTGTTTTTAGCTTTCGCCAAATATAAATATATAGGCAATACAATTTAACAATAATTGTTTGCGCGGGTGGTGGTAACAATTCTATAAATCAAGTTTGCGAGATTGAATTAAACGCCAATCCCAGTGCGTTGCGGCTGGCGGTAGTTTTGTTATGTTGTTCGACGACTGGTTAAATACAATGGGATTGGTGTTTACTTCAAGCTCGCAAACTTGATTTATAGAATTGTTACCACCACCCGCGCAAACAATTATTGTTAAATTGTATTGCCTATATATGTATATGTGGCGAAAGCTACAAACAGTTAATGTTCGTGACTGCATAGCAATTGTGCAGCCGACATTTCCAGTCAAGTTCAATGTATGCGAGACTGCTAGAGGTGAGAGCCGCATATCTAAATTTGATTTCCATATATATTCAATGCGGTTTGATCCTCGATAGTCAGTTTGCCGTCGTACTCTGATGATGATCAAGGAAGGTCGAAACGCGTCAGTGCGTTGCGGCTGGCGGTAGTTTTGTTATGTTGTTCGACGACTGGTTAAATACAATGGGATTGGTGTTTACTTCAAGCTCGCAAACTTGATTTAAAGAATTGTTACCACCACCCGCGCAAACAATTATTGTTAAATTGTATTGCCTATATATGTATATGTGGCGAAAGCTACAAACAGTTAATGTTCGTGACTGCATAGAAATTGTGCAGCCGACATTTCCAGTCAAGTTCAATGTATGCGAGACTGCTAGAGGTGAGAGCCGCATATCTAAATTTGATTTCCATATATATTCAATGCGGTTTGATCCTCGATAGTCAGTTTGCCGTCGTACTCTGATGATGATCAAGGAAGGTCGAAACGCGTCAGTGCGTTGCGGCTGGCGGTAGTTTTGCTATGTTGTTCGACGACTGGTTAAATACAATGGGATTGGTGTTTACTTCAAGCTCGCAAACTTGATTTAAAGAATTGTTACCACCACCCGCGCAAACAATTATTGTTAAATTGTATTGCCTATATATGTATATGTGGCGAAAGCTACAAACAGTTAATGTTCGTGACTGCATAGCAATTGTGCAGCCGACATTTCCAGTCAAGTTCAATGTATGCGAGACTGCTAGAGGTGAGAGCCGCATATCTAAATTTGATTTCCATATATATTCAATGCGGTTTGATCCTCGATAGTCAGTTTGCCGTCGTACTCTGATGATGATCAAGGAAGGTCGAAACGCGTCAGTGCGTTGCGGCTGGCGGTAGTTTTGCTATGTTGTTCGACGACTGGTTAAATACAATGGGATTGGTGTTTACTTCAAGCTCGCAAACTTGATTTAAAGAATTGTTACCACCACCCGCGCAAACAATTATTGTTAAATTGTATTGCCTATATATGTATATGTGGCGAAAGCTACAAACAGTTAATGTTCGTGTCTGCATAGAAATTGTGCAGCCGACATTTCCAGTCAAGTTCAATGTATGCGAGACTGCTAGAGGTGAGAGCCGCATATCTAAATTTGATTTCCATATATATTCAATGCGGTTTGATCCTCGATAGTCAGTTTGCCGTCGTACTCTGATGATGATCAAGGAAGGTCGAAACGCGTCAGTGCGTTGCGGCTGGCGGTAGTTTTGCTATGTTGTTCGACGACTGGTTAAATACAATGGGATTGGTGTTTACTTCAAGCTCGCAAACTTGATTTAAAGAATTGTTACCACCACCCGCGCAAACAATTATTGTTAAATTGTATTGCCTATATATGTATATGTGGCGAAAGCTACAAAAAGTTAATGTTCGTGTCTGCATAGCAATTGTGCAGCCGACATTTCCAGTCAAGTTCAATGTATGCGAGACTGCTAGAGGTGAGAGCCGCATATCTAAATTTGATTTCCATATATATTCAATGCGGTTTGATCCTCGATAGTCAGTTTGCCGTCGTACTCTGATGATGATCAAGGAAGGTCGAAACGCGTCAGTGCGTTGCGGCTGGCGGTAGTTTTGCTATGTTGTTCGACGACTGGTTAAATACAATGGGATTGGTGTTTACTTCAAGCTCGCAAACTTGATTTAAAGAATTGTTACCACCACCCGCGCAAACAATTATTGTTAAATTGTATTGCCTATATATGTATATGTGGCGAAAGCTGCAAACAGTTAATGTTCGTGACTGCATAGAAATTGTGCAGCCGACATTTCCAGTCAAGTTCAATGTATGCGAGACTGCTAGAGGTGAGAGCCGCATATCTAAATTTGATTTCCATATATATTCAATGCGGTTTGATCCTCGATAGTCAGTTTGCCGTCGTACTCTGATGATGATCATGGAAGGTCGAAACGCGTCAGTGCGTTGCGGCTGGCGGTAGTTTTGTTATGTTGTTCGACGACTGGTTAAATACAATGGGATTGGTGTTTACTTCAAGCTCGCAAACTTGATTTAAAGAATTGTTACCACCACCCGCGCAAACAATTATTGTTAAATTGTATTGCCTATATATGTATATGTGGCGAAAGCTACAAACAGTTAATGTTCGTGACTGCATAGAAATTGTGCAGCCGACATTTCCAGTCAAGTTCAATGTATGCGAGACTGCTAGAGGTGAGAGCCGCATATCTAAATTTGATTTCCATATATATTCAATGCGGTTTGATCCTCGATAGTCAGTTTGCCGTCGTACTCTGATGATGATCAAGGAAGGTCGAAACGCGTCAGTGCGTTGCGGCTGGCGGTAGTTTTGCTATGTTGTTCGACGACTGGTTAAATACAATGGGATTGGTGTTTACTTCAAGCTCGCAAACTTGATTTAAAGAATTGTTACCACCACCCGCGCAAACAATTATTGTTAAATTGTATTGCCTATATATGTATATGTGGCGAAAGCTACAAACAGTTAATGTTCGTGACTGCATAGCAATTGTGCAGCCGACATTTCCAGTCAAGTTCAATGTATGCGAGACTGCTAGAGGTGAGAGCCGCATATCTAAATTTGATTTCCATATATATTCAATGCGGTTTGATCCTCGATAGTCAGTTTGCCGTCGTACTCTGATGATGATCAAGGAAGGTCGAAACGCGTCAGTGCGTTGCGGCTGGCGGTAGTTTTGTTATGTTGTTCGACGACTGGTTAAATACAATGGGATTGGTGTTTACTTCAAGCTCGCAAACTTGATTTAAAGAATTGTTACCACCACCCGCGCAAACAATTATTGTTAAATTGTATTGCCTATATATGTATATGTGGCGAAAGCTACAAAAAGTTAATGTTCGTGTCTGCATAGCAATTGTGCAGCCGACATTTCCAGTCAAGTTCAATGTATGCGAGACTGCTAGAGGTGAGAGCCGCATATCTAAATTTGATTTCCATATATATTCAATGCGGTTTGATCCTCGATAGTCAGTTTGCCGTCGTACTCTGATGATGATCAAGGAAGGTCGAAACGCGTCAGTGCGTTGCGGCTGGCGGTAGTTTTGCTATGTTGTTCGACGACTGGTTAAATACAATGGGATTGGTGTTTACTTCAAGCTCGCAAACTTGATTTAAAGAATTGTTACCACCACCCGCGCAAACAATTATTGTTAAATTGTATTGCCTATATATGTATATGTGGCGAAAGCTACAAAAAGTTAATGTTCGTGTCTGCATAGCAATTGTGCAGCCGACATTTCCAGTCAAGTTCAATGTATGCGAGACTGCTAGAGGTGAGAGCCGCATATCTAAATTTGATTTCCATATATATTCAATGCGGTTTGATCCTCGATAGTCAGTTTGCCGTCGTACTCTGATGATGATCAAGGAAGGTCGAAACGCGTCAGTGCGTTGCGGCTGGCGGTAGTTTTGCTATGTTGTTCGACGACTGGTTAAATACAATGGGATTGGTGTTTACTTCAAGCTCGCAAACTTGATTTAAAGAATTGTTACCACCACCCGCGCAAACAATTATTGTTAAATTGTATTGCCTATATATGTATATGTGGCGAAAGCTACAAAAAGTTAATGTTCGTGTCTGCATAGCAATTGTGCAGCCGACATTTCCAGTCAAGTTCAATGTATGCGAGACTGCTAGAGGTGAGAGCCGCATATCTAAATTTGATTTCCATATATATTCAATGCGGTTTGATCCTCGATAGTCAGTTTGCCGTCGTACTCTGATGATGATCATGGAAGGTCGAAACGCGTCAGTGCGTTGCGGCTGGCGGTAGTTTTGCTATGTTGTTCGACGACTGGTTAAATACAATGGGATTGGTGTTTACTTCAAGCTCGCAAACTTGATTTAAAGAATTGTTACCACCACCCGCGCAAACAATTATTGTTAAATTGTATTGCCTATATATGTATATGTGGCGAAAGCTACAAAAAGTTAATGTTCGTGTCTGCATAGCAATTGTGCAGCCGACATTTCCAGTCAAGTTCAATGTATGCGAGACTGCTAGAGGTGAGAGCCGCATATCTAAATTTGATTTCCATATATATTCAATGCGGTTTGATCCTCGATAGTCAGTTTGCCGTCGTACTCTGATGATGATCAAGGAAGGTCGAAACGCGTCAGTGCGTTGCGGCTGGCGGTAGTTTTGCTATGTTGTTCGACGACTGGTTAAATACAATGGGATTGGTGTTTACTTCAAGCTCGCAAACTTGATTTAAAGAATTGTTACCACCACCCGCGCAAACAATTATTGTTAAATTGTATTGCCTATATATGTATATGTGGCGAAAGCTACAAACAGTTAATGTTCGTGACTGCATAGAAATTGTGCAGCCGACATTTCCAGTCAAGTTCAATGTATGCGAGACTGCTAGAGGTGAGAGCCGCATATCTAAATTTGATTTCCATATATATTCAATGCGGTTTGATCCTCGATAGTCAGTTTGCCGTCGTACTCTGATGATGATCATGGAAGGTCGAAACGCGTCAGTGCGTTGCGGCTGGCGGTAGTTTTGCTATGTTGTTCGACGACTGGTTAAATACAATGGGATTGGTGTTTACTTCAAGCTCGCAAACTTGATTTAAAGAATTGTTACCACCACCCGCGCAAACAATTATTGTTAAATTGTATTGCCTATATATGTATATGTGGCGAAAGCTACAAACAGTTAATGTTCGTGACTGCATAGCAATTGTGCAGCCGACATTTCCAGTCAAGTTCAATGTATGCGAGACTGCTAGAGGTGAGAGCCGCATATCTAAATTTGATTTCCATATATATTCAATGCGGTTTGATCCTCGATAGTCAGTTTGCCGTCGTACTCTGATGATGATCAAGGAAGGTCGAAACGCGTCAGTGCGTTGCGGCTGGCGGTAGTTTTGCTATGTTGTTCGACGACTGGTTAAATACAATGGGATTGGTGTTTACTTCAAGCTCGCAAACTTGATTTAAAGAATTGTTACCACCACCCGCGCAAACAATTATTGTTAAATTGTATTGCCTATATATGTATATGTGGCGAAAGCTACAAAAAGTTAATGTTCGTGTCTGCATAGCAATTGTGCAGCCGACATTTCCAGTCAAGTTCAATGTATGCGAGACTGCTAGAGGTGAGAGCCGCATATCTAAATTTGATTTCCATATATATTCAATGCGGTTTGATCCTCGATAGTCAGTTTGCCGTCGTACTCTGATGATGATCATGGAAGGTCGAAACGCGTCAGTGCGTTGCGGCTGGCGGTAGTTTTGTTATGTTGTTCGACGACTGGTTAAATACAATGGGATTGGTGTTTACTTCAAGCTCGCAAACTTGATTTAAAGAATTGTTACCACCACCCGCGCAAACAATTATTGTTAAATTGTATTGCCTATATATGTATATGTGGCGAAAGCTGCAAACAGTTAATGTTCGTGACTGCATAGAAATTGTGCAGCCGACATTTCCAGTCAAGTTCAATGTATGCGAGACTGCTAGAGGTGAGAGCCGCATATCTAAATTTGATTTCCATATATATTCAATGCGGTTTGATCCTCGATAGTCAGTTTGCCGTCGTACTCTGATGATGATCAAGGAAGGTCGAAACGCGTCAGTGCGTTGCGGCTGGCGGTAGTTTTGCTATGTTGTTCGACGACTGGTTAAATACAATGGGATTGGTGTTTACTTCAAGCTCGCAAACTTGATTTAAAGAATTGTTACCACCACCCGCGCAAACAATTATTGTTAAATTGTATTGCCTATATATGTATATGTGGCGAAAGCTACAAACAGTTAATGTTCGTGACTGCATAGCAATTGTGCAGCCGACATTTCCAGTCAAGTTCAATGTATGCGAGACTGCTAGAGGTGAGAGCCGCATATCTAAATTTGATTTCCATATATATTCAATGCGGTTTGATCCTCGATAGTCAGTTTGCCGTCGTACTCTGATGATGATCATGGAAGGTCGAAACGCGTCAGTGCGTTGCGGCTGGCGGTAGTTTTGCTATGTTGTTCGACGACTGGTTAAATACAATGGGATTGGTGTTTACTTCAAGCTCGCAAACTTGATTTAAAGAATTGTTACCACCACCCGCGCAAACAATTATTGTTAAATTGTATTGCCTATATATGTATATGTGGCGAAAGCTACAAAAAGTTAATGTTCGTGTCTGCATAGCAATTGTGCAGCCGACATTTCCAGTCAAGTTCAATGTATGCGAGACTGCTAGAGGTGAGAGCCGCATATCTAAATTTGATTTCCATATATATTCAATGCGGTTTGATCCTCGATAGTCAGTTTGCCGTCGTACTCTGATGATGATCAAGGAAGGTCGAAACGCGTCAGTGCGTTGCGGCTGGCGGTAGTTTTGCTATGTTGTTCGACGACTGGTTAAATACAATGGGATTGGTGTTTACTTCAAGCTCGCAAACTTGATTTAAAGAATTGTTACCACCACCCGCGCAAACAATTATTGTTAAATTGTATTGCCTATATATGTATATGTGGCGAAAGCTACAAAAAGTTAATGTTCGTGTCTGCATAGCAATTGTGCAGCCGACATTTCCAGTCAAGTTCAATGTATGCGAGACTGCTAGAGGTGAGAGCCGCATATCTAAATTTGATTTCCATATATATTCAATGCGGTTTGATCCTCGATAGTCAGTTTGCCGTCGTACTCTGATGATGATCATGGAAGGTCGAAACGCGTCAGTGCGTTGCGGCTGGCGGTAGTTTTGCTATGTTGTTCGACGACTGGTTAAATACAATGGGATTGGTGTTTACTTCAAGCTCGCAAACTTGATTTAAAGAATTGTTACCACCACCCGCGCAAACAATTATTGTTAAATTGTATTGCCTATATATGTATATGTGGCGAAAGCTACAAACAGTTAATGTTCGTGTCTGCATAGCAATTGTGCAGCCGACATTTCCAGTCAAGTTCAATGTATGCGAGACTGCTAGAGGTGAGAGCCGCATATCTAAATTTGATTTCCATATATATTCAATGCGGTTTGATCCTCGATAGTCAGTTTGCCGTCGTACTCTGATGATGATCATGGAAGGTCGAAACGCGTCAGTGCGTTGCGGCTGGCGGTAGTTTTGCTATGTTGTTCGACGACTGGTTAAATACAATGGGATTGGTGTTTACTTCAAGCTCGCAAACTTGATTTAAAGAATTGTTACCACCACCCGCGCAAACAATTATTGTTAAATTGTATTGCCTATATATGTATATGTGGCGAAAGCTACAAAAAGTTAATGTTCGTGTCTGCATAGCAATTGTGCAGCCGACATTTCCAGTCAAGTTCAATGTATGCGAGACTGCTAGAGGTGAGAGCCGCATATCTAAATTTGATTTCCATATATATTCAATGCGGTTTGATCCTCGATAGTCAGTTTGCCGTCGTACTCTGATGATGATCAAGGAAGGTCGAAACGCGTCAGTGCGTTGCGGCTGGCGGTAGTTTTGCTATGTTGTTCGACGACTGGTTAAATACAATGGGATTGGTGTTTACTTCAAGCTCGCAAACTTGATTTAAAGAATTGTTACCACCACCCGCGCAAACAATTATTGTTAAATTGTATTGCCTATATATGTATATGTGGCGAAAGCTACAAACAGTTAATGTTCGTGACTGCATAGAAATTGTGCAGCCGACATTTCCAGTCAAGTTCAATGTATGCGAGACTGCTAGAGGTGAGAGCCGCATATCTAAATTTGATTTCCATATATATTCAATGCGGTTTGATCCTCGATAGTCAGTTTGCCGTCGTACTCTGATGATGATCATGGAAGGTCGAAACGCGTCAGTGCGTTGCGGCTGGCGGTAGTTTTGTTATGTTGTTCGACGACTGGTTAAATACAATGGGATTGGTGTTTACTTCAAGCTCGCAAACTTGATTTAAAGAATTGTTACCACCACCCGCGCAATCAATTATTGTTAAATTGTATTGCCTATATATGTATATGTGGCGAAAGCTGCAAACAGTTAATGTTCGTGACTGCATAGAAATTGTGCAGCCGACATTTCCAGTCAAGTTCAATGTATGCGAGACTGCTAGAGGTGAGAGCCGCATATCTAAATTTGATTTCCATATATATTCAATGCGGTTTGATCCTCGATAGTCAGTTTGCCGTCGTACTCTGATGATGATCATGGAAGGTCGAAACGCGTCAGTGCGTTGCGGCTGGCGGTAGTTTTGTTATGTTGTTCGACGACTGGTTAAATACAATGGGATTGGTGTTTACTTCAAGCTCGCAAACTTGATTTAAAGAATTGTTACCACCACCCGCGCAATCAATTATTGTTAAATTGTATTGCCTATATATGTATATGTGGCGAAAGCTGCAAACAGTTAATGTTCGTGACTGCATAGAAATTGTGCAGCCGACATTTCCAGTCAAGTTCAATGTATGCGAGACTGCTAGAGGTGAGAGCCGCATATCTAAATTTGATTTCCATATATATTCAATGCGGTTTGATCCTCGATAGTCAGTTTGCCGTCGTACTCTGATGATGATCATGGAAGGTCGAAACGCGTCAGTGCGTTGCGGCTGGCGGTAGTTTTGTTATGTTGTTCGAGACTGGTTAAATACAATGGGATTGGTGTTTACTTCAAGCTCGCAAACTTGATTTAAAGCATTGTTACCACCACCCGCGCAATCAATTATTGTTAAATTGTATTGTCTATATATGTATATGTGGCGAAAGCTGCAAATAGTTAATGTTCGTGACTGCATAGAAATTGTGCAGCCGACATTTCCAGTCAAGTTCAATGTATGCAAGACTGCTAGAGGTGAGAGCCGCATATCTAAATTTGATTTCCATATATATTCAATGCGGTTTGATCCTCGATAGTCAGTTTGCCGTCGTACTCTGATGATGATCATGGAAGGTCGAAACGCGTCAGTGCGTTGCAGCTGGCGGTAGTTTTGTTATGTTGTTCGTAGACTGGTTAAATACAATGGGTTGGTGTTTACTTCAAGCTCGCAAACTTGATTTAAAGCATTGTTACCACCACCCGCGCAATCAATTATTGTTTAATTGTATTGTCTATATATGTATATGTGGCGAAAGCTGCAAAATAGTTAATGTTCGTGACTGCATAGAAATTGTGCAGCCGACATTTCCAGTCAAGTTCAATGTATGCAAGACTGCTAGAGGTGAGAGCCGCATATCTAAATTTGATTTCCATATATATTCAATGCGGTTTGATCCTCGATAGTCAGTTTGCCGTCGTACTCTGATGATGATCATGGAAGGTCGAAACGCGTCAGTGCGTTGCAGCTGGCGGTAGTTTTGTTATGTTGTTCGTAGACTGGTTAAATACAATGGGGTTGGTGTTTACTTCAAGCCCGCAAACTTGATTTAAAGCATTGTTACCACCACCCGCGCAATCAATTATTGTTTAATTGTATTGTCTATATATGTATATGTGGCGAAAGCTGCAAAATAGTTAATGTTCGTGACTGCATAGAAATTGTGCAGCCGACATTTCCAGTCAAGTTCAATGTATGCAAGACTGCTAGAGGTGAGAGCCGCATATCTAAATTTGATTTCCATATATATTCAATGCGGTTTGATCCTCGATAGTCAGTTTGCCGTCGTACTCTGATGATGATCATGGAAGGTCGAAACGCGTCAGTGCGTTGCAGCTGGCGGTAGTTTTTGTTATGTTGTTCGTAGACTGGTTAAATACAATGGGGTTGGTGTTTACTTCAAGCCCGCAAACTTGATTTAAAGCATTGTTACCACCACCCGCGCAATCAATTATTGTTTAATTGTATTGTCTATATATGTATATGTGGCGAAAGCTGCAAATAGTTAATGTTCGTGACTGCATAGAAATTGTGCAGCCGACATTTCCAGTCAAGTTCAATGTATGCAAGACTGCTAGAGGTGAGAGCCGCATATCTAAATTTGATTTCCATATATATTCAATGCGGTTTGATCCTCGATAGTCAGTTTGCCGTCGTACTCTGATGATGATCATGGAAGGTCGAAACGCGTCAGTGCGTTGCAGCTGGCGGTAGTTTTGTTATGTTGTTCGTAGACTGGTTAAATACAATGGGGTTGGTGTTTACTTCAAGCCCGCAAACTTGATTTAAAGCATTGTTACCACCACCCGCGCAATCAATTATTGTTTAATCAAATAGATTGGTTGTAGCCTTGTTGGGAACTCATCAAATTCCTGCGAGAATTTGCAGCACCGGGAATCAAACCGGGATTTAATTTATCAGGAGTCTTGCTCTACGCCACTTCTGCTAAACAACACATATAATTTTGTACCTATATTAAAACTGTTGGTTTGGTTAACCTTCCCTGAATTTGGAGCCTATATGGCCAATTTGTCGAGCTCAGGTTTCAATGTGCCATTACAAATTTTCAAATATAAAATATTAATTATGCTGCCTGTGGGTGTGATTATAAATTGAAATATTATGTCATGGTTCCGATGATATTTATGTTTATTTATATTCGCCTTACCATATATATATATATATATATATATATATATATATATATATATATATATATATATATTGTGTGTGTGTGTGTTGTGTGTGTAGGTGTGTGTGTATAAACTATATCTACTCCTGTCACCCTGCCACATATCACATAATATTTGAAGTCATACAAAAACCTGTGTTACTGGGTGTTTCTCTTCTTCATTTAGAACCTACCGCCGACATGTAAATTTATTATATACACAATGCGTCTTGAGGAGGTTATATTGATATTCAGTCTAACAGCTGAATTTTGGTCATATGTACTTTGTCGCTACAGACATAACATTTCATCAGGTAGCAAAGTCAATTCATCAATCAGAGCAGTTCCGCCGTTATTGCGTGCGTCGAGATCTGCATAGAATTTGACGCAAACGGGACTCGAACCCGTAAAAACGTGCTTCGGAGAATTAAACTCTAAACATCCGTGCCGCATATTTGACGAATGATTTTCTATTTAGCGGCAAAGTTGGCGCATTGGATAAAACCTTAGACTCCGAAGCTTAGGTGCTCCGGTTCGAGTGCTGCTCGTGGAAATTTATGGACAGTATTTGAATAGTTACTAATAATTAAGAATTCAGTATGCTGAAAGTATTTAGTATCTACCTGATACAATGCTTAGTTTTAATGACAATATATATATATATTTTAATATATATATATATATATATATATATATATATATATATATATATATATATATATATATATATATATATAACTTTTAACAGTGCGATTTAAAATAAAAAAATGCTGTGGATTATATGTAATGATTTTTTCGTTACGATCAAAAAATGATAATACTAAACCGCACCAAACAAAGATTAACAAACATTCTGACAGCCTGGAACATCAGCATAAGAAATACAATTTTGTCTTAATCAACAACATTTATCACATTTTTTTAGTAATTATAGAATAATTAATCTAATTATACTGTTCTTTCTAATTTTTTTGCTAAAAACTTTTAGTTAATCAACAGCGCAACAAAATCAATTTTCTATTCGCCAGAATTAAAAACGTCTAAAATTTGTGATTGTTTTAAATTGATAATTTAGAATAGCTAAAGGAAATTTGTATGTGATACATATATATATTGAAAAATAAAATATTAGAAAAATAAAACTCAAATGCTGAAGCACGAAACGAAAGAAACATACACAGCTAGTTTGGCTTTCAATCATGTATTAAATTCCCATGTAAATTTTATTTCCTAGAAAGTACTTTTCAACTCACAGCTTTCGCTAAACTATTTGTGATTCTATTGTCTTATTGTAGTAGGTAGATAGGCCAGACAATAACTAAAAAACGTGGAAATAGAAAATTTAGATTAAATGAAGGTAGCAATTTGTTGCTTCTGTAGGGTCATGTAGAATTTAGTAGTATGGGCATCCGAATTGTACCTCTTGACTTGTTGGCGTACACATTTTATGCGTAGGAGCTTGGTCTTCTCAACGAATCACTATACATTTCATCGAGTAATGTTGGTTCATTTGGTGTTACTGCATCCTAAATATTTAAAAAAAGGGTTTTTACGAGATATTGCATCACTGCATCAACTGATAAGCAGATATTATGTAGAAAGCTTATGTATTACTCTGGCAATATCCGAGCTAATTTTGGCAGTGAATTTAAAAAATTGAAAAGCGTACTAAAAAATTAGAATAAATTCAAGAAATATTTTATCTTATATAAGGCGGATGTTAATTGAATTTAATATCTCACTAGTATCGCTCGAAAATGTTATTACATCAAAGCTGAATCAGGCATGTAGAGAATTTATTTAATCTATAAGGAATAAAAACTAAGCTAAACAGTTACGGGAAAATTTTTATATATAAGAATAATGATCGTTAATATCATGCAAATTAATTAGATTTCCTTAACCATGCATATAATATGGCGTATCCAGAAGTACAACACACAAAAATGGAATTACGTCTAAGAATATTAAAATCGCATAATTGAATCCAAATATGAAGATACTAATCAAGTCCTAACTATTATTTCATAAATTGATCTGTAATTATAAAGTGGACCAATTGCGTAATGAATCGGTTGAAAACAGGAATACTTTTATACCGCTGATTTATGACAGCAGAAAAGATTCTAAAACAGCAAATTAATGAATAAATATCCTGAATTTTCAGCTTACTCCTACGCAAAAAAAACGTTTTAATTTTTTTGTCAATGGAAAAGAATTTCCAAATATTTTTCTTAAACATATTAAATAAAACATATTATTTAACTGATACAAATAACCTTTATGACTATTTAGATACAGTGCTCTTGTAAGAGACATCTGCGAGCGCATTAATTTTATTTGTGACACATAAGCACTGTCCACGATTTGGAAAAACGCTAAAGATAACTTTTAAATTAGTGCTCAATTTCTTATTAAATAAGTCATCGTATCTTAATTTTACATGTTGAAATTACTGATATCAACCACTTCAGGAAGTTGAGTTTACATAAAAAGGAGTAATTTTCATTCATATACTTAAAAAAAATAATGCATATACCAGAATTATCACAAATTTTAATTATTATAATTCATGGAAAATTGAAATTGGCATTTTGTAATTTATGACAACGAGGAGCTTAATGTTTTTCTACTCTAAACATAGAGAACACAAATTGAAAAATTTTATATAGGTATTTTATATAATCTATAACCCTCTAATAATAATTGAATCGGTAATACACAAAAGCTAAGGGAGAATTTGCCTAATACATAACCAGAAAAGCCCACATGATGCTACAGTCATAAAGAAATCAATTGTTAATCATGATTTTGAGCAGGAAGGAAAATAAAACACTTTATCGGCAATTTATAAAATTAGAAATGTATGAAAATAAGCATGAAATTTAGTCGGCTTAATTTTCAATCAAATCGACAATATTTACTTTTAGAAAAATCATTTGTTTATAAATTAATATTTATTTAAATCAGCATTGCAATTGTAAACGCCTCAGCTTCAAGTAAATGCCGTACGACGTTACAAAGTTAATTAGGAGCCAAGAATGGCTGACTTAGTACTGGTGTGGGGCCCTTATTAGGGCCGGTATTGCGTTCTCCGGCAAATGCCGAGAAATTCAGTTAGTGTAGCGGTGTCTAGAATTACTAATAGACATTTGAGACCAGCTCTGGTTGACTTGGGTTGTTGTTCCTTCTATTGTGGCTTTGACATTCGTAGCGAGTTAGCAGTTGAGTAATCCATTGAAGTTTTGTAGTAACTGGCTCACTGAAGGGATCAACTGTAGATGTTGCTCCCTTTCACTAGTTGTACAGCAAAAAGATTGGCGTGACTGAATTTGCCAATATGTGTAAAGCAAGCCTTAAAATCAGCGTAGGTGACAATATCAGACAGCACGCACGCGTATCGCTTAGCAGAATGTAAACGCGACAACTGACTTGCATGGTAAGTTAACCGTGCTTAAATAGCCTTGGGAACGAAAGCTCGCGCGCCATTGGTTAACGGCAAATTTCGCTTTTTTTATTGGTGCCGCGTAAATTGAATTGAATTTAATTTACGCAATATGTTCACGAATTGTTTTGTGTCGTTACACAAGCTTAATATAAACACCAATCCAATTATATATACATTTTTCAGTATATATTAAACATCGCATAATGCAGAAAAGGCAATTCTTAGTTTATGCTGATAAATAAAGATACTTAATGGGTCAGGTGTGTATATCAAGTTCGCACCCTTGTTTATAATAAATGTTATCACCGCCCGCGCAGTGTTCGTTTAAATATATAACTACATCCAGAAGACTGATTCTTTCTAATTCGATTTTCTAAAAGAAACGTCCAGAATTTACCGCGAAAGGCACACGAACTAGAGCACAGATGCTTTGGTGTCTGAAAATCTACTTACTGCGCCACTCGTGTCGCAAACTACACGCAGTTCAGCACCACTTTCATAGGTAGCGTGGTTTCTTTTATTTTTTAAAAATTTGAGGCGGGGGGGGGCTAGTTTAAACTTTTGATTTAAATAAAAGCAATAAAGAAGCCGCGCAAAGGTATGGCTAACTAAATGCATGAAGTAATATATGACTTACAATTGAAAGTAGCTTGCGGCTTAGTGGTTCAGCGATTAGAACCACAGACATAGTATCAGACGTGCCCAGTTACGAACATTGTCCGCGGCAAAATCTGTAAGGTATATGAATAGATTCCGAAAAGGCTGAAATCAGGCTTTGGGATAAACTGCCTTTTCTGAATTATACAATGCTTAGCTTTTATATATATATATATATATATATATATATATATATATATATATATATATATAATTGGTGTTTATATGAAGATCGCAAATTTTACTTCAATATTTGTTATGGACGCCTACATAACAAATAATAGTTTAATTATAGAAATGTGCTGATCGCTACCAATTCCACAGGTAGCGTGGAGTCGGATCTGTAATGATAGATTTTGGGTGGCTACTCTGAAATTTAGTTCTCCATATAGGCTCCAGCAAATTGAAGAGCTTGCCAAAATATGAGTTACTTTATAAAGGAAAATTCTTTGTAGCGTTCGGAAAATCGGCCCAATGGTTAAAGTCACAGACCTCGAACTAGACTTGCCAAGTTACGAGCTCTGTCTGCAGCAATTCTGAAAAATACTTCAAGAGTTATCAATAGGGACAAAACCTATTCACAACTTTATACGATGCTAATTTTGCAATGCTATATGCATGCAGAGTGGGACTGGGGTTTTAAGTCAACCTCGCAACGTTGCTTTAAATGACTGTTATCTCCGCCCACGCAATCAACGCCTGTATAATTAATGAAATAACATGTTGTTTGAAACAATGCAACAGGAAAAATTAACAAGAAGAGAATATTGAACTTCATACAAATGTGATTATATTAAACAAGCATATATGATTTCACATTTGTTGAAACCGTGCTCTGCTATCAATTAAGACGAATGTAAATGAATAGCGCATTTTCAACACAAGTTCCAATCAAGGTGATGCGATGAATCGATTGAAATACAAACTACATAAAATCTAAGATGCCTGGGGTTGGTTTCAGTATCACAATATTCATTTCTAAATTTAGTAGAGAAAAAATAGAAGATAGGTTATACGTTAATAGCTTTAGGAGAAACGGCTTCTCAATTCTCATAAATGATTTAAATATAGGTTAATTGCGAGTATCTAGACTCACTTGATAATTTATTCAAGCATATGTGCAAAATATTTTAATCTTACTCTTAAAATATAGCACTTTATTTATTATAATTCGATTATTCTCTCCCACAAATATTATACTTTCGTATTTTTCCTTTTAATTACTTTATCTGTTATTCCTGATTTTGAAAGGTATCATGATTCTTCTGTTTCACTTCTCCAAAAATATTATTCAGGTAATGTTTTTTTATTAATAACTCTTACTTATTCTGTACTTAATGCATCTTCATCTTAATCTTATTATTAATCTAGAAAATTTATTTTTGAAACTTGCGTGGTCCTGTAAATATTTTTAATCTGATATGGTTTCCTCGTTTAGTTTTCTCCCTTTTCTACGTCTTAGTCAATGGCTTTTATTTAAAATAACGCTATTTGTATTTTGATGTATTAGTATTGTTCAGATGAGATTTTCAAATTATATTAAATAGAAGAATGTCATAGATTGGAATGCTTGGATGTGATATCTACGTTAAAAATAACCAATTCCAGGAATTTGTTTGGTATTTTACGATTTTAGGCTGACGTGCATGAAATATATGGCGTTGAATTGTAGATATATCGCGAAATAGTCAGTGCTAACTTGTACCCTCGTTATATAATAGAAATATCGATAAGGAATATTTAAAATAAATGCAAAAATAAGTTTCCTTTCGCTGATTCTGCTAGAGCGAGAGAGAATCGTAGCCCAATATATAATAATTTTGAATAAAAATCGGTAATTCATTTATTAAATATTTTTAAACAAATAAATTTTATAAAAGAATGTTCCTGTGCGTTCTTGTTTACATAAATAACTACAGAACGGTATAACAAAAACCATTTAATCTTCAAATTGGTGCCGGCATTGAAACGCAGGTGCGTCCGCGAGAATTCAAGGACATTATAAACCTTTTATTTTAAAAGCTAAGTAGGACATTACGCAGAAGATCTTTCGCACAGTGAACAGAAAAATAGAAACAAAACTCTCTAACCAGTTACGGCTGTACAATTTTGCGAACATTTAAGTACAACGTATAAAATTGGATGAGTTACTAAATTATTACGACATTTTGCAACAAATATTAGGTTTGAGAATTTTGATTTATGAGAATAGATGTATTGCTCTGAGTACTTATCTACATTAACGAAACGGACTGCACAGGTAGGCAACAAAATAAGGCTGCTTGCCACAAACGTAATCGTATTTGTGAGTAACATATATTTCTGTCGAAGTCTTAATGTAGATATCGTGCATGGATCATTTGAAATGGAAGTAATTTTAATCAATTAGGTCTTCTTAAGGAGTTTCAAACAATTCGCCAAGTAAAGGTATCGTTTGTTAGCAGGTATGTAAATCTAATTATTCTATGTGAACTTCGGAAGAAAAAGATCTTGAAATCTTATTTGTTTTTAAAAAGCGTCGTTGCAGTTTGTATATAAAAGTAATTTCTTGGATTATGGCTCGTAAATTTACTAAGCGACAATATTAAGGTATGCATACAACGACAATGTATATATCAATTTTATTTATTTTAATCAAATTTGCCAACGTTCCATAAATCCATATTACGTTTTTAACCATCTGCAAGTCGGATTTTCAAAATAGTATATTTATATACCTTACTCTCGAGTTGCGCTCATAGATGTTTGCATCCGCTGTCTACCTGATGTTTCCAGATATTTCGACCTTCGAATATAGAGGTCTTTTCCAATGAAAAGCAAATCACTTGACATGTTGATTGTCAAATTTTTTATGTGATGGGCTTTCGATTGAAAAAGACCTCCGTACCCGGAGGTCGAAATATCTGGAAAAATCAGGTAGACAGCGGATGCAAACACCTCGTAGCGCAACTCGGGAAAAAGGTAAATAATCTATTCCCTGTCACGCAACATGTTTTTTTAAAAATATATTTATATAACTATATTTTTAATTCTTCAAACTGTTGGAAATTGGCTATAGTACGTAAATGCGCGTAATATCGTGCAGCTGGCGTTATTTTGCGACAGGTTAAATAAAGTTCGAGTGCTCTGCATCTCAAACTTGAAAACTTTATTTTAATAAAGTAAATTTAACACCAACCAAAACCATAATGCTTTCTTTTTTTAAATACCTCGTTAATTAAATTGTTTTTGCAAAAATCAGTTCACGGTGCTATGTATAAATGTATTAATAACGAATTAATGCTCATTCATGTGAGATGCAATATTCCCAATTAATGCATATTTCTTTAATGAGAAAAAAATTATTCACTTCATAGGAGAGAGGGAGAGGACTAATGCAATGTTTCAATGTTGTGATGTTTGATATTTTTTGCCTTTCATTTAATTGATTTTAAATAAAATGCTGAAACTTATTGGTTTTGCAAGTAAACACACAATGTGCTCTTATGACAATATGCACGGGAAAATATTATGGCCATTTGTAAGCACATACAATGGCATATTGTTCCCTTTTATCTCTCATGTATTCAGGAAAAATAATGCAACGATAATAAAACCGGGTAAACTGTTTATTTTTTAAACAGAAGCAAGCGAAAACGAATTGGTTAATATGGAACACAAAAATTTTTGTTAATCTCTTTTCTTTTTCTGTATGCAATTATGCATATAATTGTACTGGTATAGGTACAATTCAAATAATAATAATAATAATAATAATAATAATAATAATAATAATAATAATAATAGTATTATTATTATTATAATTATTATTATTATTATTTCAATAAATGTTCTATCTCAAATTCGCCGTATTGCCCTATTTTGCCAACATTATAAAAATTCAATACACGCGTTCGAATATATTAATTATTCAAAATTTGTTTTTTTTAAAATTAAACGGAAATCTGTTGCACGGACGGTGATAAAAATTATTTAAATAAAGATTGCGATCGTGATGTAAACATCAGCCCCATTATATACATTTGTTGATATAAAATAGGCATCGTATAATGGAGAATAGGCAACAAATCAAGTAGACTTGTTTCGCTTTATTTGGATCTGTTCAAGTACAGTTCACAGAAATTTCTTGACGCCACATTATGTACTGCTTATGGTATACTGACAAATGTATGATCATAATGGGAATGATGTATAAATCAAGATCGAAACTTTGAATTTAATTATTATTGATTAAATGTCCATTTTGTTCAATGGAAATTTTCTTTATAGGTCAACTTGGAGAGACAGTATTTGATAATAATTGAATGAGCATTTTACCGACAGAATACAATAAAATCCTGATGTTCTATATATTTCGAAATTATTTCCCTAATGCATTGAGTCAGTCTAGATGCAAGTTATGCCGGATGCGTTATTCAATCGAATGTAACTTAAAGAAAGTCTGACCAACTGCACATAAGTTGGTAGCAGGTAAAATAATTCATGTAAAATGCGACATCTGGGTTGAAAGGTATAGTTGACAAGGCTTTGAATCAAAAATAATTTGGAACAATTCCAGATCACGTTAATTCAGGAAATAATGTTACGAGTGCCAAATAGGAGCACAACAGGTCTAATTTTTTAAAATTTCATGTGCTAACATAGGCAATGTTCTTTATATAAATAAAGCGTATTAATATAGATAATTGTAAAATACGGATGAATTGTTTAAATAACAGAAGTATATATGTGGTTAGAAAATCATTGCAATGGACTGCATCCGATATTTGATCCAGCAGGTAGCAAAAATGATTCCACAAGCGTACATACGCATACCCGCACAAAATTACATATGAAAACGAATTAACATGTATATCCTTTAATGATCTAAATATTCAACTGAAGCTACAGACAATTATTACGATACATTAAACAATGGAAATGCAGAAAATCACGTGTTTTCACAGAATATATCAAATATAATTGTATTACTGGCATAAATTACCTTACTTTTCTGTTCCGATTTTTCATTTATATATATATATATATATATATGCGCAATTAGTCGATTAACTTACATAGGCCCATAGACAAGACCATTTATTATTCGTTTGAATGAATATAACAACTTAAACGCCTGAGTAATATCTAACGGTGAATACAAGTTTGCAATCACGATACATATCAATGAAATCACACACGTACGTACTCGAGACGTTGTATTTAATATAATTACTAAATGCAATAGCAGAAAGATGTAAGTCACATACGATGCTTTATGGATAAATACAATACAGCCTGATTTATACAATCAGAAGAAGCATGTTCGAACATTGATCTTGAACGCAATTGATTTTTTTTCACAGAAAATTCTATCTTCGCGTTAATATTTTCTAATATATCTGGCCTTTCAATATACTTATATACTGAAATGTTAATTTTTAGATAATTGAGAAAAATATGAGAAAGTAAAGGTTCTTGTTACCGGTAAAATTTATTTTTTGACATGGAAAGTTTACTATGAACTTTATTAAAGCTCGTATTCTTAAAAAGAAAGTTTGAAAAAAACTATATGAACTTCTGACTTTAAAATTTAGAGCGCAAACAACGTGATTTTGGAAAGGAATTTATTATTATAATGAAGTAATTACGGATCCCCTGAAACTTGGAACGCAGCTTACGCAATTCCAAACCGCAGGTTAATCGGAGAAAAACTTTCATTTTGGATAGTGAAAGAATATAAGAGACAGAAACAGTTCTCATGATGAAAATATTTCTTTTATTTTACACAAAATTTATATATATATATACATATATATATATATATATATATATATATATATATATATATATATACTCTATATATATATATATATATATATATATATAAAAATGGTTTTGTTTGATTTTATTTAGCTTGTCGATATAAAGCAAGCATAAATTAAGATATCGAATTTAATTGGTCAAAGAAGATTTTCGACCTTATTCGGCTTTAATAGAGTAATCGCCCTAATTTCCTTGACTTTGGTTGAAAGCAAATTGAATTTGCTTCAGTCTTCAAATCATACACTGTACTACCAAGAGCACGCATTATGTGTACTTTTAAACTGCACACAAATTTATTGCTTTTTTTAGTCCTTCCATTAAATCTATCCTGCTTGGCATCACTTTCGAATCGAATCTCACCTATCCATCACAGATATATCGTCATACCACAGAGACCACGCCACTTTGTGAATTGACATCTAATTAAATTCTAATGGTCGGATTTGATCGTATTTACATGGTCCACATAGACTTAAAATAATATAAATTTCTGCAGTTGATCATAAAAATGAAATAAATTTTATTAAATTGTTAAATTTTAGTTGTTACTGACAGCATATAAATTTATAATCAAAAAATTATTACAAATATTATGTGAGATAGACTCTTTGCATTTGTAAAATTTAAAAAAATATTATTTTTGGAAACAGTAAGCTTAATTAAATACAATCCAGATGAATCTATTAAGCATGTTAACATTCTCTGATTATTCTGGCGGTAGTTTTGTTATGTTGTTCTACGACTGGTTAAATACAATGGGATTAGTATTTACTTCAAGCTCGCAAACTTGATTTAAAGAATTGTTACCACCACCCGCGCAAACAATTATTGTTAAATTGTATTCTCTGAATATATATTTTTAATTTTATTTCAAATGACTTTTGAACGGTATGTGTTTTTACAAGCATTTAAAATATAGTTCTGCGAATTGTTTTACAATTCATTTTTTAGAAAATCATTTTCCTTCCATTAAAAGTGTTTTGACATAATATACTTTAAATCTACAAAATGTAAGAAAATTCAAAATATTATAATTATTATGAATTTGGATTAACTAACGGGATAATTGTTTTTAACTAAACACAACAGAAATTATTTTTCAGGTTTCACTGAACATTATTTTCAATTATGTTTTAGTCAACACACATTTAACAAGTAATTCTACATTTTTTGCAATATACTCATTATAAAATGAATTAGAATTTCATCGGTAATAAACAATTTCGCAAGCGTATTGCGGAAAATTAATGCAATATACTTCTGAAGCAACTAAATCCCATTTTACTTCTACCAAGTATATTTTTAAGATCCTTGCCTGTACAGCCATGATTTCTAGAAATTCATTCCCAAAACGAACCAACTCAGACATACACCGTGTATCAAATATGAACTTCCCCGTTTTTTTAACTGCCATTGACAATTAAAAGCGAGATCGTGCAGGCTGATTTTGCTTGCTGACATTGGTTAGCCAACCTTCTCAGAAAAGAAAGCTCTAAATATAAGTTCAATTTTTCCTTACGAATTAAGCGACATACTATTTTTTTGAGTCCCAAACCTAAATCTTTCTAATTTGCATAGTGATGCGGTAGTAAATATGGGGTTACAAATTTATTTACATTATGGAAATTATCTAGAATTTTAAAAATGAAATGCAATATATGTTTACCTATGACATTAAATAAATGAAGGAAACTAAAACTAACCTAGGATGCACGAATCCTATTTTTAAACCAATCTCAAAATTGGTCAATGACAACGTATATGAAATGAGCAATTTTGAATGGAGCAATTAAATTTTCCATGAATTTAAGCTAAATTATATTTTGATTCTAGTTCTTCATGGCACAACCCTATTTTGGCGTTTATAAAAGAATTTGGAAGCGGGTTTGTATGCGTAACTTACAGTTACGTTTATTTTAACATTTGTTAAATGTTTTGGTGGTGTTTATTTTAATTACACAAAATTGATTTATTAAGATTTCTCAATAGCTCGCGCAGTCAATTAATGTACCACTTAAAATGTATTGAGGCGTTCGTGAAGAGAATGAAAATCTACCAGCAGCATTATTGAAATTATTTTTTTGAATTACCTGGTTAGAATTTGTAGAAATTAGTACATCGATATGATAAAATCAGACAAGCATCTATTTTGACCAAAACCTGCAGAAATTCTCATTAGAAAGCCAATGTTAGTGCACGTTGCTATTGAAGTACACAAAGTTGTCTGAATACAATCTCCTTGGAGTTAAGAAAGCAAATAAAGTTGGTTAAAGAAAAATGAACTCCGAAGAAGCCAAAAAACAACAAATGGTTTTAATTATTCTGAAAAAATTCATCATCACTAAATAATTTATCACTTGGATGTAACAATTCGAATAGAATACTGAAAGTTTCTTATGAATTCATCGTTTCATTTAAATAAAAAGGAAACACTATATGCGCCAATGTTCTGGGCGATTTGAATTAAACTGGAAACCTATAAGAGAAATTCGTAAAGCATATGTTCTCAGATACGGTATAAAATATTGCTTACGTTTTAGAAACAATATATTTCAAGTATAAGTGTAAAATGTATTAAACATTGTGTAATGAAACATAAACAGAGAGTAATAGAAGGTTTGCTTAGCACAATTAATAGGGAAATTTTCTGTTCTCAAAAACTCGATTCAACAGAATAATATGATTTTTCATATAGCACACTAGAAAGAAAATAATAATAAGTTGTATCAAATGCATACGACGTGCAACGTAGAGCAGGAAGCCAGGAATATAATTGATAAGAAACTCATAAACAATTCTCCAGTTATTATTAAATTTACTAACCGTCATATCTTATTTAATGAGTAGATGAATAAGGGTGATAGAATAACAGTTTCAGCTTCGTGTAGTTGTTTTTTGGTTCTCGCTTTGGAAAACACTTGGAAATCTGACTTGCACGGAGCGTGATTTTTGTAACCTTTTTTTGATATCTTTGCAGAAACATCTCCCATTTGCAATAGCGAAATACGCCGCTAACAAAAATCAAACTTAAAACTATTTCATTTTACCGGTCTATATAAAACAATATATGAGAAGCAGCCACAGATTGCGGGTGAACCATTCTTTTTAAGAAGCCTAATGCAGGAAATAAATTTTTACATTAATTTTAAAATAAATTGATATGTCACAAGTAATAAAGAAAAAAATTGTGCCTGAAATTATACCTTCCGTTTGTGCTATCTTTGGTTCATCCTTCTGGTCATATTTGAAATATTTTGTTACTGGGTGCGCAACACTTAATACACAATTGCATATATGCTAGTTCTCCACCATAAATTGTATATAACTGTTATATATTTAATTGAATGATGCCATGATTACCGTGAAATGTGATAATTCATATCGATCTACTCCAGATTGTATGGATTTGCTAGAGTACCTGGTGTTCAGAAATAGTTTTAATCTCAATTTTGGTGAAATTTAACATACTTCGAAATCCATTGTGTTGGTACCATGAACCGACTCGGCAACAATAATGTTGGTACCATGTACTTTTTCGGCAACCATAGTGTCGGTATGAGGTTCTGGTATATCAGCCATTGTGTGAGTACCTCTTATAGCCTTGTTATGTGTATTATAAATATAGTGAATTTGATTTTAAGTCGCAATGTCGAAGAATTTATATGAAGTTATCTTCACTACTGCAGAACATTCGACAACAAAAGATGTAGTGCTTAAAGGGCATAATACCGGCTCCTACTGATGAGTCGCCAGTAAGCAAGAAACGAATGTGCAGGAGATTATACTTTGCGTTCATGCTGTCTTTGGTTTATCCCTTGGATCTTATTTGAACTAAATTTTTACTAGGTGCGCAACACCTAATAAACAATCAACTGACTTATTAGTTTCTTTAAATCAAGTTAGCGTGCTTGAGGTAATGAATTGCTATCACCACCTGCAAAAGCATTAATTATAAAATTCTTTATTTTTTGTTTAGACGAGAAGCAATTCGTCATCAAAAGACAATGCGAAATGTTGGCTACAGACTTGGGGTGCGAAAGCGTCTATTCGAACGAAGATGCAGAATTTCAGATTATTCGCTCGCGTTTGCAATATTTGGGATCCTCGTTATGATGCTCGAACACGAAATGACAATGGCGAAAGTCTACAGCAAGGTAAAATCATATTATATTTACTTTTTTGTTCATAACCTTTGCATCTTACCAAAGAAAACAAAATATACTTGCTATACCAACCCAGAAAATTATTGTGATGGGAATTTTGTCACAGGCATAAATAAAAAAAGATTTTGTGCATAATCTAATAACAATTGGTAAAATAAATTATTGTTTAATTATTTGTTTCAATATATATGTGTGGCAAAAGCTGCAAACAGTTGATGTTATTGTCTGCATAGAAATTGTGCAGCCAACATTGCCAGTCGGGTAAAATGTGTGGTAGACTACTAGAGGTGAGTGCCGCATATCTAATTTTGCTTTCCTTATATATGCAATGCGGTTTGATCCTCGCTAGTCAGTTTGCCGTCGTATTCTGATGCTGATCATGGAAGGTCGAGAAACGTCAGTGCGTTGATCCTGGCGTTAGTTTTGTTATGTTGTTTGACGACTGGTTAGATACAATGGGATTGGTGTTTACTTCAAGCTGCCAAACTTGATTTAAAGTATTGTTACCACCAGCTGCGCAATCAATTAACGTTTAATTGTACTGAAACAAGTATATATTGACAGATTGTACGCAGACACTAAATTTTGTGGGTGCTTTTCAAGTAGAAAAGTCGATTGCTGTGGAAACGATGTCAACATATTATAATAAAAAATACACTGGCAAATAGAGACACGCCTTTTCAAAAGAAATTGCTACGGTTACATAACAGCATCCCCGATATCAGACATATAACCATGTGCAAAATGAAGCAAGAAACGACAAAGAATTATGTATGGAAGGAGCTATTGCTTGTGACATTCTGGTAGTAGTGAAAATATAATTGCATAAATTAGAAATTAATTTGTTGAAGAATTCACGTTTGTGAATGTGTACGTGGAGTTATGACTGTCATTAGTAACTCATCTGGCCTGTTTAAAATATAATGTAAAGGAACAACACATTTAATCGCACATTAAGTCATAAATTTCGTGTGAAGAAGGTATATAAAACAGGAAAATAAGTAATGTTCCTTTCGGAAGATGTCAACTCGATATAATATCTGAGACTATATAAAGTAAATATTGTAACGGAGAGGGGGATTAATTTAGGATAATATATTTATTATTCAAAAACAGACAGAAAGCAGGAAACGCACACTCTCAAGCAGGTATACACAAGAAAAATACCATTATTTAAATCAAGTTTGCGAGCGTAAGATAAACATCAATCCAATTATATTTACATAAATTAGATATTTTATAATGTATAGTAAAATGTGAATAAAATGAAATTGGTGTGTATATAGGACTCGAAAAATCGATTTAAACAACAGTTATTAATTTACACGCACACAATGATTTGTCTAATTAAAAAATTTACTAGTTTGCAAGTGTTATTTATGTGTTTAGCACCTAGTGACAAATTAGTTTAACTATGACCAGAAGGATAAAAGAAGGACAATAAAGACAGAACGTGTAATCTCGTGAAAATTCGTTTCATGCCTAATGATTATATTTTAATTAATTTGTTACTAGATGCGCAGCCACTAATACTCAATTGAATATATATTAGTTCGCCACAAACAGTATATAACTGTTATAAATTTACTAGTTTAATTTATAATCATGTTAACAATTATTTCGCATATATGTCTAAAGGTTATGGATCTTGCATATAACAGCTTCAGCAGTGCATAACGGTTTTATATTTAGTATTTGAAAACATCTAGAAATCTGCTTTTATTCATTAAGAATTTTGGAACGAATACGCTTAGTTATTAATAAGAAAATGTTGCGTTGATGGGTATTAAATAATTATATTATATGTGTGTTGAAAGAGTTTAAGATTGCGCATTTTTCCACTCGAAACTGGAAATTTTAGAGACATTATACCGAGTCACTCTAACAGTTAATAAAAAACGGCCACTTTCTTTATTTGTCTGTTTTTATAACTTGTGACAGCGTGTGCATAGATAAATGGACTTGAAATGTGGTACTGAAATTTTTCATTAAAAGAGGAGGTTGAAGAAATCCTGATTAGTCACAAAGCAGATAATGTAATATGTTCAGCTATTGCGGAGACTTATTGATCTAGACAAGCTATGTTTGGTACAAAATTTTTCAATTCGCTTCTTTAGTAATATGTAAACCCGGCCTATAGAGAGTATTTAGCAGCTATGTTATTCGTATAATCAATTATCTACTTAAATAAACAAAAGATTTTTGTGCACGATTTAAATATAAGCTGGTATGATTTAACAATAATTGAATGCGCGAGTGTTGGTGACAATACTTTAAATCAAGTTTGCGCGCTTTAAGTGAACAGCAATTCTATTGTGTTTAACCAGTCATCGAACAATATAACAAAACTACCGCCAGTCGCAACGCAACATGTTTTTCGACGACTGATTAAATACAATGGGATTGGTGTTTACTTTAAGCTCGTAAACTTGATTTAAAGAATTGTCACCACCACCCGCGCAATCAATTATTGTTTTATTGTATTGTTTATATGTGTATATGTGGCGAAAGCTGCAAACAGTTAATGTTCGTGACTGCATAGAAATTGTGCAGCCGACATTTCCAGTCAAGTTCAATTTATGCGACACTGCTAGAGGTGAGAGCCGCCTATCTAAATTTGATTTCCATATATATTCAATGCGGTTTGATCCTCGATAGTCAGTTTGCCGTCGTACTCTGATGATGATCATGGAAGGTCGAACCGCGTCAGTGCGTTGCGACTGGCGGCAGATTTGTTATGTTGTTCGACGACTGGTTAAATACAGTAGGATTGGTGTTTACTTGCAGCTCGCAAACTTGATTTAAAGAAGCTGGTATGATGTTTCTGAATGCCTGTGTGTGCATTTCCCAAAATATCTTGTTTTGCATAATGTACACATTTAATCTTATTTAATTCCCCCTTTTTTTAAAAAAAAATTAACTACAATGTTGAATGGTGTTCGATCGAAAAGAACATGATTTTTTTAACTGTGTTGTATGTACGGGATTTAAAATTAATTTATTCTGTAATACACGATTTGTTTTAATTCAAATAGCTAATGCATATAAAAATCTGGACTAACCTTGATACATGAGAAGTTTACAAACATTTTTGTAATTATGTTAATAATAATTCCGATTTTTCAGTGATGACGAGATTTGATGGCAAGATGATTGTGATTAATTACAAACTGTAAATATTACGTTCATTTTAATAGCCAGTATTCTCTTTACCACTTTTTTGAGATTAGGTTAAACTACTCACGATAAACGAAACAAAATTTTACTGTAAGCACAGAAACATCAGTTCCCATTGCCGAAATAAAGATTGGTTCTTTTTTTCGAATAACTGTTCTTGTGTGGCAAAGCCCAATCTTGTTCACGATCGTTAGATGTCCTGGCTCAACACCATGTTTAAAAAGTATAAATCGCTATCAAGTTTTATGCGTGATTGGTTAGTATAGATTGCAAGACCAATCCGACTTCACTGCTCAGACGCTAACATACATCGAATCCTAAAGTGCTGTGTGTGTATTTTTTAGGGAGAATGAAATGCTTGCAAATTATTATTCTTTAGTAACTACGCACAAGCAAACATATCAGGCTACACTCGGCTGAGTAGAGACGGCTTGAATTATTGTTAATTGATTAGTGGTAGAATTGTCGCATGCAACGCGGTCTAACCTGGTTTGATGTTTCTGCTGACACATTTAAAATTTGTGGTTATCTAGGAGTTATTCAACACGCTCCGAAAATAAAAACGATCACATGTCAAGTTCGCATACTATAAAATGTTTGCGTAATATTTTTTTAAGATCTGATATGTATGCAATAATGTAACAGGTGTGGTCCACCTAGTAAACAGTGTGTTCAAATAGGATCAGAAAGATATCTGTAGGTCATAATAAACAATATTAATGTTCTCGTGCTTACTGGTGACATATCGATACGTGGTGGAATTATACATTATACCTATTTCAAATTTGATCCACAAATATGGAGCTGTTGGACGATACAATCCTTTAAACTGCAAGTTCTCAGAAACGATTTTAATCGCTGTCACTTCCACCCGCGCAATCATTGATTGTTTAATTGTGTTACCTATATATGTAGCGAAAGCTGCAAAAAGTTTATTTTCGTGTCTGCATAGAAATTGTGCAGCAGAAATTGGTTTTTTGTATTATCTCTATACGAATGTTTATTCAAGAAGTTATGGAGGGAAATCCTATAAAGTCATACAAAATTTGCTCTAAAAGCCAACTCAATCTCGTTAATATTTAACAGAGCTTTAAATGAGAAGAAAACTATAGTATTACTTAAATTAAGAATAACAGCTATACTGTGGTATTTGAATTCCAGTAAATTCGTGTATAATGGCCTTGATCGACATTATTTAGTACATATATGAAAAAATGACGTCCGAAAATGTAAAAATATTCTTTCAATATTCCTTGTTTCGTATAAATAATATGTGTGCAGTTACGTGTTAGGTAATGAGTACCATTTTAAAAAAATTAAAGGGTTCGTTTTTTCGAACAAATAAGTTTATTCTCATTGTTGCTATATTAGAACAGATAACTCTATCCCGAGCTTATTCGAATTCTAACGCTTTATGGAAATGTTTTTCATATACGTCGCGTACACACGTAGGAAGATATTCTTTGCGAATTGAACCATTACCAATTCTTTTTCATTTGCAGAATTTGTTCATATTTCTATAACCCTGATGAAATAAAACATGTCAAAATGTTCATACCGTAGTAACCATAGTTTGAGATCTTATAAATGGTTGTTATATTGTTTGTTTAAATTATACCAGAGGAATTTATCAAAAACGGCATGAGTAAATATTATTATCTCCTGTGCACATTTGTTTAACTTTTACCGGTGACTCATCAGTGGGAACGCGTAATACGCTCTATGCCTATTGAATATTTGGCTAATGGAATGTGGGACAATTGAATGCTATAATTACATATACGAATATGTGTATAAGAAGCTAATGGAGTTAACTTCATAAAAAAAGTCTTCGGCAATGCCACCTCAAAGACAACTCACTTTATGTAATATATACCAAGTCTTTAAACGTGCCAACAGTATGGTTGCCTAGTCGGAACATTATGCCAAAACTATGGCTGCTGGGTAGGTACATGGTAACAAATGTAGTGGATTAAAAGATAAGCAAAATTTCAATAAAATTGAAAATTGCAACTAATTAAGAGTACCCGTTATACCAGAAAATCGATGCAATCTGGTCTAGATCACATTTTAACTAATCATGAGCTCATTCAATTAAATACTTAATAGTTATAAAATGTTTTTTGAGGAGAGCAAAATGCAGTTGTGCATTAAG
Organism: Eudiplozoon nipponicum; assembly: GCA_029291075.1. NCBI lineage: Eukaryota > Metazoa > Platyhelminthes > Monogenea > Mazocraeidea > Diplozoidae > Eudiplozoon > Eudiplozoon nipponicum. The sequence continues at coordinate 41,555 of JAQBSW010003705.1, forward strand.
TGTTGTGCGCCTAGTAACAAATTAATTCAGCTATACTGCATAAATTTGTTATAAAGAAAGTACAAAAAACCTAGATGAAAGTCTTTTTTGGTTAAAGCTCAACTCGATTGCAAATTCCGGAGTGTTAGAAATAATAAATTTTGAAAAGTCTGAAGGATTACGTTCAAAGATATTTATATAAAATACAACAACGAACAAGAAGATTGACACACACATGCTGGGGCAAACACACGTAAACAAACATGAAGAAAATAATCACCAGTTTATTTTCACTAGATGCGAAAATTTATTTTTCTTATTTATCTCGAATTGCGGATGTTACAACCTGCAATTTCTGCTCTGCGTAACTTTTTCTCATTTGCCCAATATCCGAAATTGAACTACATCTGTTCTGTTTGCATTTTAAAGTAAGACACCAGCGATCTGAATTTGTGAAGAAGGAGAACATAAAATGCATTAAATAATGAAAATATGATAACAAAATTCGACAAATGCAGCCACACGAAGCACAATGATTGTTTTAATGAAGTTTATTGAATGTGTTAATTAAATGAGCAATGGTCTAGATATTGAAAAGAAATTCGAACCGCGCTAATCAATTAAAACGTCCCAGATTTTTCTCAGAATTCAAAATGATGGACGATTAAAAATTTGTGGGAAACAATTCAACGTAGAACAATCGATACAAATTATATTAAAATTGATGACATAATACGAAGACATAAGCAATGAAAATAAATTATAACGTGTGTAAGACATGGCAAATGCACACAGAATAAGTGAAACGAATAGCTGCTATATATATGTATGATGTGTTGATTTTACTTTATTTATTTTTATTGAAAGTTTAGAAATCACTGACATATTTAAATATTTTGGTTATATTCAAATATCTTTTGTATGCGAAAACGTTCAATCCAACCTAATTTCTTTTATTAGGTATTGCAATTGAGACAGTTTGAGAGTTGTTTAAATAAGAAAATATACTGAATGTAAACATGGACTGGACAGCTATCCATTCCAACTGCACAAAAATGAAATTTGATATGCAATTTTTCCTACAGAATAAAACGATTAAGTTTTTTTTAAAACTCAGTGCGTTGAATTAGCATTATTTGAGAAAGTATTGTTAAAATCAATGATACGAAAAAAATTTTTTAAATCATGATTTATGAAAAAACATTGTTATGACTTCTTGGACGTTAAATAAAATAACAACATTAAAATTTAAGGTTATGCTCCCCACAGTTGCAAAGCTCAACCGGGTATTCATACAAAATTTTAATAGATAGATTACTAGATTAGAGATTTCAATACCTTTATAAACGTGAATTAGCTGCCCAAGTGGTGATTTCTTGTGCAATGGCTGGACACATTATTTATAAATATCATGCTTCAAACCAGGTTGAATTCAATTTTTCAGAGCACGGAGTGGAAAAGGAATTACGCACAGCTGAAGCTGTCAATAACATCATCGTTAATTCGCAGCTAAATAAATAAATTCAACATAAACTCTTTTGAAATGCGAGGTTTAATACAATTTATTGTACCCTTCCTATGTGCAAAAACAAAAAGAAATTTTATCAGATACAAGAAACGTTTCTTTCGCATAATCTCCTCAAAAATCTACTAATGAACATATCTTTATATATAAATTGAAAAGCAAAACAAGATAGAAATATGTGAACATAGGGAGAGTGTGAAAAACGGAAATCAATCAATTGCGTGCGTGACATCCAGTTCAAGCTCAATGCTTGTACGGGCTTCTTCTGCTTGCATAAATCCGGCTGCAATTTGTTTATCCATAAGGCTTCGTATCTGGCTAGCTCCGTTTTGTTTTTACATTTATTAATTACTTTGAAGGCTACGTCTGGAGAAAATACGTGCGATGTTTCGATGCAAGCAGAAGAAGCACTTACAAGCATTGAGCGTGATCTGGATGTGACGCACGCAATTGATTGGTTTCCGTTTTTCACAATCTCTCTATGTTCATATATTTCTATCATGTTTTGCTTTCCAATTTATATATAAAAATATGTTCATTAGTAGATATTTGGGGAGATTATGCGGAAGAAACGTTTCTTGTATTTGATAAAATTACTTTTTGTTTGTGCACATAGGAAGAGCACAATCAACATAAACTATTGAATACTTTTTGCATGGTTTTTAATGTGTGTCAGTTTGTGCGTGTCCTACTTGCTGTTCGTATTTTTAAAATAAGTGTGTTTAATCAATATATTTCAGCTTCGTTTTCACAGTTTACTGTACTAGATAATATGGTAGAGATTTTTTCTGGTGAAGAAACAGTTCCTGCTAATTGCATGGTAGCCATCTAATTTATAAAAAAAACATTCTTCAGTTCACGATTTATTTATCAATCCAAATTAACATAAATAAAAGAGGGTGAATTAAACATTAAGCGTAACCTGTGGTGCAATATGTGTCCTCATGGATACTTCTGCCGCACTTGTCTAAATAAGCTGTACAATACGAATAAATCCACTTTAGGATAAAACATCAGGAAAATTGCATTTGAATTTTGTCTTCCGCACTAGGTGACCTAAGATTTTTTAATCATTAATAGAAGACATTTGGATGAAAATTGTGTGATATCAAATGCAGAACTCAATCTCTCTACCACCAAGCTTTCGCAGGAGACTCCCCACGTTTCGATGCATATAACGAACTTTAATACGCAAATATTTATACGCCATCCTATAAAATTTATGAAATATTGCAATTATATTGCACCCAAGATCCAAATTAGTAACCCTTTTATTAGTAGAAGAAATAAAAAATGCCAAATTCTTAAATTTCCTTATAAAATCTATCCTCTATTTAATAGGGATTTCACAGTTTTAAAGTTGACATTGCACTATATTTTCCTGTGCAGGGCTTGTCAGATTTCAATCATGACTGAAATAATTATGTGCTTGCCGGAATGAAAGATCTCAGTGCAATTATAGAAAAAGAAGTTTCATAAATTGTCCCTAAGATAGAGACAGGCAAACCGATTATCCGCTAATTGAATTATGTAAATGGAATCGAAATAATTGTTTCACGAGAAAACATGAAAAGGGTGGTAATCTAGTTCAAATGGGGAAATTATATGACATTTCGCTGATCAGTTTTCCATTAGAATATCTAAATTTACGTTATTGCTGTCCTTTGAAATTGAGGGCTGTTTTTTGTATTTTAATCGTACGATAGGAAATTTAATCATTTTTCTTCGATTTACCTTATGACTGTGTTTGCTATTTTGCATTAAATACATGTTATTAATTTATACTCTGAAATTGCAACCTTTAGCATAAAATAAGTATTTAATAAACTCATTTTTCATTCTGATGGCGAGTACACAAACGTTTATATTTACCTGCAAAATAATAGTTAAGAGGAAACGTAAGAAATAAACGAGAGACAGATTTATAAAAATTATCTGCAACAGACTAAGACTAGGCTAAGTGCATCGCCATGCACAAAAGGTAAAAGCACAGTTCAAACTTCAATCAATATATTGAGCAACAGAAAATGACTGTATGAACAACCTTATTCGAAGAGATGTTATAGAAAATAGGAATCACGGTTGTTGGAGCCCTCAATCGTATGCTGCATTCAAATAGGTTTACGCTACACATGTATTTATGTCAAAACTTCCATACTGAGAAAAACATGCGTATAAAAAATTGGGTTTAGGTTTAATAAATGCAAGGCCCGCAAATGTGATTGCCTATATGGAAGTTTTTTTGTATAAAACGCCAGTTTGCTGGTAAACTTGTAGAATATTAAATATTTTTCCAGCTCCATAATTAATTACCTTATGTAACTTTGGTCTATTTGAACACGAAGATCGAAAGCGCCTCCGTAAGTAGTGTAAGCATGCAATTGACCTTAAATATCACGCACCTAGTAACAAATTATTTCATATAGACAAAAATCAACATGAACGAGTGGATTATTATCATGTACATATGCGTGTCTTGCTTACTACTGTCTGATATGTAGTAGCCGGTACTTCGCCTTTACTTACCTGATATTCGGTCAAGAAATGTTGGACAATTTTATTTTAAATTTTTTGAACAAATATTCAATGCATATAGGGCGATTTAACGGCACCTACTGTTTAATTTTCATTAAGCACGAAGAAAATGTTCTACGCGGTTACACTTTAATTTCATTCTGACTATGGTATGTACTTGTAGTCCTATTTTAACTAATTTGATATTACGCATGAAATAAATAATAAACATTTGCAAACCACGAAAAAGATTATTTATATATATATATATATATATATATATATATATATATATATATATATATATATATATATAATTCCATAACATTGATCTATGGCTGTGCCCATTCATATGCTAAATTTTTTCTCTTGCGTTATTTAAAAAAATGTAAAAGCTCATTGATACACCTTAAATTATTTGTGCTAGAGTTTTTATTTGCCAATTATGCCTAGGTTTTCACAAATCTCAAATTACCGAAGTAGTAAAGTAAATATTTTTATAAATATTCTGAAATATTTTGCTAATTTTGCATAAAATCCGTTAATACTCATTATCTTTTTCATAATTAGATACTGGAGCGAAAGAATGTTAAAAAGACTCCAAAGTTAATGAAAAAGTGGTGCGACATAGAAATCATAAATTAAATAATGCCTCTTATTTAATAATAAATAAAACATCTATAAGTTGATTAATATATTAATATTAACACTTATGGAAAAGCAAAATATTAAAATGAAAATACTAACGGCTATCATTTTCAGAATTGCGCATATATCATTATATTAATGACAAAGATCACGAACAAAAATTGGGAGTGAGAACAGTAAAATTCGGAAAACGAATTTACTTCAATTTCTACTATGTGCATATAAACAAAGTAACCTGGATGTACACAATTGAGTCAGGACTGCTCTGTATCGTTTACGTCACAAATTCTCTTTCGTAATTTACCTAAACTGAAGCAGTATATGCAAACAAATGGTCTTAAACTAGAGTTAAAATTTCATAGTCCTACTGCTTAAAATCAGGTTTCTAAGGTGAACTGAAATTTTACTTAAAATTAACAGTTCATAATGGAAGTAATGTAAAATATGTTAAACTATAATAGCTCAAAATCAATTAATTGGATGAATTTAAATTTATTTGCACGGAAAACGAGATTATACTCTACCCATGTGCAATCAAACAGGGCAGATTAAAGTTATTTGTTTTGGTTATGACCTAATACAAAAATTCCGCATAGTAGAGCGAAAAAATAAGAACTAGCCGCCAAACTTGGAAAAAGATATAATATACAAGTATCAAATTCCACAAAGCCAATTGCTCAATAAACTGAACAACTATAAATCAACGGCCATAGTAAGATTAACAGTAAAGGAATAGAAAACTTGATGGATAAAAATATTTTTCAAAATTCAAGAATTCCTACTACAATAATAAAAAGAGTGCAAACGAAGCAAATGTTACGTCGAGATACAAATAATTGAAGTACATCATAAAAGAAAGGAGGGTTCGTATATCTTGTGTACACTTTTAAATGAACTAGCAAATAAAACTGGATATTAGATGTTGACCTGTTATTAAATAATTTTAGGGCGTTTACCAAACGCTCTCGGCAAATTCAATTTCCTAGCAATGATTTCATCGTTCGCTCCTAATAGAACAAATGTTGCACTAAAAATATTTCAACCGTTGTAGAATTAATTACATTGTATCTAAATTCTGTTTTAATCGATTTACTTTATAACCTGGTATGGGCGTTTACAATGACAAATTCTTTTCAATATATATCATTCCTAGCATCTAATATGTTCGAAAGCTATGAGTCCCGAGGCCGATCAGTTTTTTCCGAGTAAGCATATCAAAATGATGATCAGTTTTCTTCTTTTCTAACCTTAAATGTTCACATGATTTCTCAAGATAGCACTCGATTAAGCTTCAATGTGGTTATTCCGCAAACACAATTTTCTTTAAATAGTGTGATAATTTCCATTTGATAAGAAAGTAACCAGCCTCATTAACGTGCTATTATTCAAAAAAGATTCGAAAATACATTTTTCCCACAAATAATTATATTTGTTCTCAAACTCGTAACCTCGCATAACCATTCATTTCCAACTTCAAACAGATGCAGGCAAAAGTGGAGCAACAGGAAATATACGTAAATTTAATTATTACGAAAATATGTACGAAAAAGTAAACAATAATGATGTTTATATCTCAGTGAATAAATATCCTGCGTATAAGTGTTAGGAAAGTGTCTAAGTATTTATTTAATGTGAGATCGATATTGATGAATTTGAACCTGTGCATGATGGTTCCTTCAAACAAATGGATACAATTCGGCCGCTGGCTATTTCCTTTTTCAAGGATTATATTGCAGTAAATGCAATAAAAATTCCGATGAAGGCTAAGCTTTCTCCAATCTATTAGATTTCTTATATTTTGTAGAAAGATAAAATAATATACATTTTTCACGTGCAAATAGAATTTTGCTAGAAATTCACGTTTGGATGATATTTCAAGGTAAACATATATGCCTTTATAATGTGTATTCGACTGTCCCATTAAACATCTTTATAAAAGTCTGCAACTACTGGGAGAGTGAGCAAACATATAGGTCATACTATACCTTTTGTTATATTATGTAAGTAATGCATCAATTTTTCTGTTATCAATAAGATGTTTAATTTGTTTAGAAATGTCCTGGTAGGTTATACAAATTGGAGATAACGCTATTAGAAAAGACAGGTTTGTAACCATCGCTGTATGTTCAAGTCATGGATAAACTATTGAAGAAAAATCGAATGTGTGATTTTTAACTAAAGGGAGGGGGTACTTTGAACAGACATTTACTGAACTGATACATACATGAAATCAGCTTTAATCACCCAGTTTGAGTCAGAATTTAAATATTAAAATGTATGATAATTAGTAGTTTAAATATATGCTTCGGTAATCGGAGATAGCAGGAGTTTAAAAATGTAAACTAAATATGTAAAATGAACAATTAAATTCTGAAAAAGGAATACAATTTGTGGTGTACATCGTTTTAAGTAGATATGATTTAGAACCAAATAAGTCATAGCCAGATGGTAATCACATAAATTAGAAGTTAATCGTTACTACAGATTCTGAGTTTGATTAAAAAGTAAATTTTTCGATTTAAAATATAAAATTCAGTTAAAAGTTAAAGAAACTTTTACCTGTCTTAATAAAGTGTAAGCATTCGTAATATTTAAGTAATGCAGCTTATATGAAATTCTCTTTCGAGATATTAATCCAGTCTAAATGGTACATATTCATCGACCCAGAACATTTTGAATATGATAATATAAAACTATATTTAAGAATGGTTACATTAATAAAAATATTTTAACTAAATGTGAATAACAATAATATTTTCATTATAAAATTTATCAAATTCTTCCATATTTGTAAATCACACATTTTAAAGTGTTTTATATTGGTTGGATATTTAGTTAATATGAATAATACCACATTTCTTGGTTTATAAATGACATTTTTATTTAATTGATGACTTTTTTAATCATTATTTAAATATAATATATTTTTTCCGAACTTTGATCTATGATTTCAATCATTTCTTTAGAAAATCGGGCTTCGTTTGTTATTTTTGTGTGGAATTAAAATCGGGTAAATAAATCTCTACTTTAAATTGTTTATGTATATAGAAATTAAAAACATTCTATTCTAAATTTTATGGACTTCACTTCCAGTCCTAAATCTCGGGTTGACAATATACCCAGAGAAAAAATAAATAAAGCTAATTTATCGGTTTATTACCAATAAAAAAATGTTGATTTTAGTTCTGCTAGAAGAATTATTCGTTTATATTTTATGAACAGATAAAGTCTAATGACTGCAGAGTTCTTATTAGTTGCTTGTTCATAACCATTATTTAAAACGAATAATAAACGTAATTTTATCATTTTCGAATGCAATAAATCTGACAGTAATATTATCTTTATCGAATATACTGACGCAATTTGCACTTCTGCAGTAATCATCAGAGCAAAGCGGGAACAAAACAAACATAATGCATATTTAGCAAGTAAATTTAGACCTAGGGTCCTCTAACATAGTGGTATCCCATGGATTGTGTTTCATTGGAAATATCGAATAAAAAATATCTACGCAGTCATGGACATAACAGTTTTTCTGTATGTGCAATATATTTTATATAGTAACATGCAGCAACAGCTCAAAGTACTCGCAACAGAACTGATGGATTATTTAAAATGCGCGTTTTTGAACATTTTTACAACAAAGGAATTTCAAAAGTGAATATCACTTATAATATCGCCTCAAACCAAACGAATATCGGTTTGTTCATAAAAGCCGAAAAAAACGAGAGTTTGCAAATGACACTAGCTACAATATTTTGGTTTCTGTTATCGCAGATTTTATTTAATGAAGACATACTTCTAAAAACTGAGTAGTATTAGTGAAATTAAGACTGTTCATATTTGCCTGGATGTTTTATATTTTTTCTTTTGTTTAAAGATTCAGATATTCGATATAACTTAAATCCTATTTTGCTTTTTTAATTTTCACATATGGAAGCTCACATATTTCAGTGTCAAAAAATGCACTTTTGGCATGTTAAAAAACTAGATTTACTATAAACTAAATTTTTCAATATGATATATTTGTCGATAATATTGTATACGGATTTGCGTTCCAATATTTTAATTTAGACATTTTTAGTTTTAAAAACAGATGGTGATTAATTTATCAGAATAAACAGAATGCTCTCGTGATAATCAAAAGCAACAAATTGATGATTTCATGTTCTTTTATTTGAGCACTTCAATTTTCATTCATTTCAAATCATGTGGATGCAATCGAAGTTATAATTAGATTTGTCTAACAATTGGTTAAACTTTATACATTTAACGTTATTCAACCCGTTTGTGCGAAACCTTACTCTAAATACTCATGAAAGCAAACAATAAACCAAGAAAGTACTTTTCAAACTATCAAGACGACACAGAAAGGGATTATAAATGACACGCCCAGTTTGAGTATTTTCCGTCAAAATTAGCTCATTATTCTCTTTTTTCCCGAGATGAAAAAGTAAAATGAACTGTCTATTTAGAGAAATCGATAAAAAAATCGCTCAATGGAAAAGTGTTTAAATTTATCTCACTTTAAATAAGCTACGCCCAGACCGGTTTTATTGTTTAATTTTTAGCTCAAATATTTTGTCTCGTGAAAAATTAGCCAATTATCAATACATCTATTTCATTCTAAATAACTTATACTGGATTAAATTTATATTTTACATTTCAATGTTTTCCGGACACTAAGGATCTGAACAATTATGGAAATATTTCTTTTTATTTTGGCCGTATTATTGTCACAGATTTTCGTAGGTTGTTGTTATGCGAGTGGTCTATATTTTTTTAAACTGTCGGTGAATTTAAAATGGAGATTATATTACTACAAACTTAAAGGACGTTTACTTGCGGACATTTTACAATCAAACATGTATTACAAAACCCATGATTAAAGTGACAAAAAATACTGACAGCAAAATTTAGTCAAAAAAATTTTCTTTTATAAAAATAGAGCATGTGACAGAAAAATAGAATATGAACAAATTGTGTGTACCCAGCTCTATTATTATTAGAATTAAGAAACATGCACAATCTAGTTAAAATTTGACTCATGTTTCAGATTTATATTCAAAATAATAGGCGAAGTTAAAGTAAACATTTTTTTACAGATGAATGCTGGAAGATAAAATTGTCAAACAACTATTGTTAACTTTTTTTATTTATTCGGTATTTGTTATCAAAAATTTAAAATAAAATATAAAATAGGATTTTATCGCGCGGTATTCCCAACGCAACATTTAAAGGAGAAATGTAAAAAATTGAAGTTTGGCAGAAAATTGGCTCACGAAAATTAAGTTGAATATTTTTATTTAAAGTATTTGATAGGTTTAGCACCCTTTTATTTACAAGCACAACATGTTTAATGATTAAATTATGCCAGATTTCGTGTTGTTCTGTTGATAATTAATAGTCATTATATTAAACAATATTGCGCGGTTGGCGATAATATTTGTTTAAATCCAGTTTGTCGACATAAGATTAACCAGAATAATTTTATTTAGATTTTTCCACGACATTACTAAACTATTACCAATACGCCAACTTTATTTAAAAGCTTACAAATCCTGATTTTAATCTATATCATGTACAGCTGAAAGTGTGTATAATTTTAATTACAAAATCTAAAATAAAACGATACTGGACTTAGTAAAGAAGATGGAATGTTACAAAAACAAATTTCTTTATTACTACATTCTGACGAAAGGGTTGATCCTGAGCGGTGTAAGATAAGCAGTTTACCTCAAGGAGCATTGTTTGAAAAATAATGAACTCTGGATTTCGAAATATTTAGCTAAAACACTCCAGTGTTTTCTTGTTAAATTGAGAGCATTCAAATATCGAACTCCTAATCATATATAGGTTTTCTATTCAAAAGTGATTGCAGACGTATTTTTGCTGATACTTATGAAAACTCATACTTCACATCGACATTATAAGCATCATTGCTAAATTAATCAAAATTATAGAATGATCAATACAACCAAACTCATCATGATAAAAAATACAATAGCTACCATCAGTACCCTCAGTTTTTATCATCGTCATCATGATTATTATCAGCTTTATTATTATCATAATCTTTTTTACTACCATCTGTATAATTATTCTCTCCATCATTATTTTTATATTCCACCTCCTCAATATCACAATAATCGTCATAGTTATCATAATCATCAACATTATAGTCACTGAAATCATCATTATCATTATCATTATCAACATCATCATCATCATCATCATCATTATAATCCTCATTATTATTATTATTATTATTATTATTATTATTATAATAGTATCATTATTATTATTATTAATATTATTATTTTAAATTTTATTAATATTATTACTACTACTACTACAATTATTATTATTATTATTATCATTATTATTATTATTATTATTATTATTATTATTATTATTATTATTATTATTATTATTATTATTATTATATGTTGGAAAGCAGCAGCATGAAAGAGGGTTTCTTTACGGTTTGGAATCATGAATACTATATATTGCTATTTCGGAATTGAATATAAGACAATGTTTATTAAATATATTTGTCCCTTAGTCTGTTTAGTGCTAAAAAGTGTAACAGTGTTTGCGCAATATCCTAAAATCCTGATAATTAGTTAATATATACAGGCATCATTCGGTCGGCGACAAATAGATTTGATCTGAATCATTATTATTCTCCATGAATAATAACCCGATGGTGACGAACAGTGAAGTAGTCAAGAAAATATTATTTTTAATTATTTTTAATTAGTCAAGACGCTGCCCTTATAAACTCTTTGGAAATGTAGACACAAAATGTAAATTATACCATTTTTATTTGGATACGTTAGCTAAAAACCTAGAAATATGCAATTTTATATTGGGTGTCGCACACCTGGTAACAAATTGGTCCAAATTTGACCAGAAGGATAAAACAAATACAGCATCAATTGAACATATAGTCTAATGTGCACATTTTTCCGTGCTTACTGGTAACTCATCAGTTAGAACCGGTACTGCGCCATATACACACTATATATTTGGGTGAGCTTTGTTCAAAAATTGCACGGTGCATTTCTCTATATGAATGCATAAACTTGCAGTAGTGAAGCTAAATTCATATCAGGTCTTCGCAATCACGACATCTATCTATATATATATATATATATATATATATATATATATATATATATATATATATATATATATATACAACAAGCCTGTAAAGTGTACCAACACTACCTCTGTTGTAACAGTACTCGATAACGAGTACTATAGTTAGTCGTAATGGTAAATTGTACGATGAGGAGTCTGTACATATGTTCCAGTACAATAGATTTCAAGTATGCCAAAGTTCACCAAAATTGAGCATAAAAACTACATCTGAATACTTGTTACTCCATCAAATCCAAACACACTGGCCATGATCGATCTCAATTATCTCATTTAGCGGTAATCATAGCATCATTCAATTAAATATAGAACAATTAGCAACTGTATGTTTCCGAGGGCTAATATAAATGCTATTTTGTATTAGGTTTTGTGCACCTTGTAACAAATCAAATTAAATATGACCAGAACAATAAAACAAAAGTATAAACGGATACGTATAATATCATAGATGCAAATTCGTATCAGTGCTAACTTGCGATTCATTGACTGAAAGAGTTAAATGATTGTGCCCCATAACCACTGTGCATTTGGATGTGAGGCATGTAGGTGAAATGGAGTCGGTGCATTACTCTAAACGAGAACATTGGTTATGCGGGTGGTAATAACAATTATTATAATCAAGGTTGCGATGTACATTACTCTATTTGAAAGTGTAAACCTGCGGTAGTGAATTTAACTTTATGCCAGATAAAGTCAAATGACCTCTGACCAGTCTCGATATATATATATATATATATATATATATATATATATAGATTTGATCTGGATCATTATTATTCTCCATGAATAATAACCCGATGGTGACGAACAGTGAAGTAGTCAAGAAAAATGATTGATTTTTAATTATTTTTAATTAGTCAAGACGCTGCCCTTATAAACTCTTTGAAATGTAGACACAAATGTAAATTATACCATTTTTATTTGGGATACGTTAGCTAAAAACCTAGAAATATGCAATTTTATATTGGGTGTCGCACACCTGGTAACAAATTGGTCCAAATTTGACCAGAAGGATAAAACAAATACAGCATCAATTGAACATATAGTCTAATGTGCACATTTTTCCGTGCTTACTGGTAACTCATCAGTTAGAACCGGTACTGCGCCATATACACACTATATATTTGGGTGAGCTTTGTTCAAAAATTGCACGGTGCATTTCTCTATATGAATGCATAAACTTGCAGTAGTGAAGCTAAATTCATATCAGGTCTTCGCAATCGCGACATCTATCTATATATATATATATATATATATATATATATATATATATATAATAATAATATATATATATATATATGTATAACAAGCCTGTAAAGTGTACCAACACTACCTCTGTTGTAACAGTACCTGATAACAGTACTATAGTTGTCGTAATGGTAAATTGTACGATGAGGAGTCTGTACATAGTTCCAGTACAATAGATTTCATGTATGCCAAAGTTCACCAAAATTGAGCATAAAAACTACATCTGAATACTTGTTACTCCATCAAATCCAAACACACTGGCCATGATCGATCTCAATTATCTCATTTAGCGGTAATCATAGCATCATTCAATTAAATATAGAACAATTAGCAACTGTATGTTTCCGAGGGCTAATATAAATGCTATTTTGTATTAGGTTTTGTGCACCTTGTAACAAATCAAATTAAATATGACCAGAACAATAAAACAAAAAGTATAAACGGAACGTATAATATCATGTGCACATTCGTTTCGTGCTAACTTGCGATTCATTAATAGGAGCGAATATTGTGCCCCATAACTACTGTGCATTTGGATGAGGCATGTGGTAAAATTGGACGGTGCATTACTCTAAACGAACATTGGTTGCGCGGGTGGTAATAACAATTATTATAATCAAGGTTGCGGTCTTGCATTACTCTATTTGAAAGTGTAAACCTGCAGTAGTGAATTTAACTTTATGCCAGACATGTCAAAACAGCCCTTTCGACCAGTCTCGATATATATATATATATATATATATATATATATATAGAGTATATATATATATATATATATATATATCACCTCCAGTCTAAGCTCAATGTCTGAACATGATTCTTCTGCTTGCATAAATCCGGTTGTAATTTGTTTATCCATAAGATTCGTATGTGATTAAAACCCTTTTGTTAATGCATTTAGTAATTATTTTATTATTATAAAGTAATTACGAAATGCAATAACAAAAGAGAGCTAGCCACATACAAAGCTATATATGTCTTTTTGTGACAGTATACGATACGAACACCACGGTTGCGGTATAGGTTCGCGGTATCCACACCATGGTTACCGAATGGGTATATGGTACCAAAACAATGGATGTAAAGATATACTAAATTTTCTCAAAATTAAGAATTACAATAACTTCTGCACACCTGTTTAACTATAAATTCCGTTCACTCTGGCAGATAACATTAAATTAATGTGTATGGGGTATATACTGCGTGATTTTCTGTGTGAAATTATTTTTGGATTTCTGCGTTCTGGCCTCCGCGTTGTTGCAGTAAATTGCAAAAATTCAGTCTTACTTAGTTCCTTTACATTTTTTAATATTTTGTCATATTATAAAAAATAACTTCGCGATTTGACTAAATAGTCGCAAAAAATCGAAATAAATTTGATTACAATAATTATGCAAAGTTGTAAAATTTCCACGGATAAAATTCAATAAAAAGTACAATTGATTAATCTTTAGTCATGGTAAAATAATCCGCCGCATGTATATTTTTTTCACACAAAATTGTGCTTTCGATTAAACAACGGTTTACATTAAATAAACATAAATCTGTAATAATTCATGTGTTTCTCTGCGCAGATGATTGTTTTTCTTTGCTTTCCCTTGTGTTATGTCGTTGCATGATGCCAACATGCAGCATTATTTAATGCTTATAAGGTTCTCCAAAGCACGCAATAATCAAGTATGAACTTTGCGATTTGCATGAATAATTTAAAAAAATGGCTGAACTTAATTTAATTAATCTAAGTGTGTGGAGCTGTTAAACTTCTTCCAATGAAACGAACAAAATTAGGTAAACTACACACATTTGGTCCTACATTTGTCATTTTAGCTCCTTCGAGGGTAAAATCATTTTCTTCAAATGGCATTTAATCAAACTAAATTATGGTTTTATTTTATCACAGTATAATATAACATGAGTTTTAATCGATGAATAATTCCTCTTTTTCTCTGCGAGTGTCTGTATCATTGTTTATTTTTCCCCTCCTACTTTGTAGACAAATAATGCAGGCTAATTTAAGACTTTTAAGTTTAATTTAAATACGCAAAACAATGATAAAAACTTCTCGATTTGCATGAATAAATTTAAAAAAATAGCTGAACTTAATTTGATTAATAGAAGTGCGTATAGGTGTCAGGTTTCTTCCTCTAATAGGGAAGTAAAATGTGTATAATACAAATCTGTAGTTCTAAATTCTTCGTTAATAACTCCTTTGACGTTAAAGTAATATTCTATATATTATAATTTATCTATAAAAATTATGCTTTTAATTTAACAGTCAATTATATTTCATGAAATCAAATTGGTGGATAATTTCTGTATTTCTCTGCGCATGTGTTTGCTTTACTTTTTTTCTTCGCTTCAAATTTAGTGTTCTATTCTGTCAATATCTAGTCTTATTTATTACTTTTACAGTTATTCAAAGTATGCAATAAGATAATAAGAAATTTTTGTTTTACATGAACAATTTTGAAACTGGCTGAACTTAATTAGATTAAAAGAAGTGTATATATGGCTCAGCTTACGTCGAATAAAATGCAATAAATATTTTTAAATAACAATTTTTAATCCTAATTTCTTCATTGCATCGCGTTTGATAGTAAAATCATCTTCGACGTATATTTTTTTTAATTAAACTAACTTTTGTTTTTAAATGAGCTGACGATGAAATCACATCAGCCTAAAATGATGAATAATTCCTGTTTATCTATGCGTAATAGTTTGTTTTTCTTAGCTTCTTCCCTTCTGATTGTTTTGCACAACATCAACATAAAATCCTATTAAGGACATTAAAGGTTACTCTGGATATAATAAGATATTCTACATTTGCACTGATAATAGCAACCCATCTTTCCCCATACTTAAAATTTATCCAAACGTTCTCCTCACAAAGTGCAATGACAATTTTTAATTCCACTTAAATTTTCAATATTTCACGAAAGTTGTTGGAGTAGCAATGGGAAGTTCATTGTGAAGTCTACTAGCTTTTCCGTCATATTCTATAGGGAAACATCAAAAGTAGAACCCCGCAGAATAAAATACTGTCATATGTATCTGAGGTATACTTTTTTGACACGTTAATAATCATAAATGAGATATTGAAATATATTCCATGCTTAAAATTTTAACAACGTGTACCTTCTCATTTAGTTTAGTTATTGCCATAGAGATAGGATGATGGAAGTATAAAAAAGGAAAATATATCGGACGCAGATCCTGACAGGATAGTAAACCCATTTCATCAGCAATGAACCAATTTCACTAAAGAGAATTTCGATATCAAAGTTAAACGACAGAATAACAAAATTATGTTCCGATGAGTTTCAATGTTAAGAAAGAGCCGTGTTCAATAAATTATATTAAAAACGATACTCAGAACTCTTTCTTAAAGCAATATAAAACAAAAAAGAGAATTAAGCAATGCAGCAATACCCAACCAAAAGACAATATAGGTCAGTATACTATTTAAAGTGGACGCAATGTCAGAAATATTTACTCGAAGTATAAAAACAGTGATTTATCGGATAATTATGACAAAATTTTTAATACAATGCCCAATCTATATTAAAACTTAAGCTAACTGTAAATGAACAGTGAAAAATTATGTATTTCTACAAACACCATAACTGCTCATTGAGCTATGTAGACCGGACTATTCGACTAACGTAGAAACTAATTCAAAAGCATATTAAATTGCCCACAGCTGACAGGAATGAGAACGTTTCTACAATAGCTATAACCATTGTATATAAAATTTACAGTTGGGGTTGCTATAGAGAAACCTATTAATCCTTAACTAAATAAACAAAATATGTTCGCTCATATTTTGCATATATATTGGGAATTCAATTAGACAATCAATGATTGCGCTGGTGGACTTAATAGTTCTATAAATCATGTTTTCAAGCTTTGAGTAAACACCAATCCTGTTGTTTTAACCAGTCGTCGAACAACATAGGAAAACTAACGGCAGTCACACGCACTGGCGTGTTTTGACTTTCCATAATGATCATCAGAGTACGATGGCAATCTGACTAGCGAGGGTCAAATCTCAATGCATATACACGAAAAGTGAAATTAGTTAGGCAGATCTGACATTTTGTAGTCTCTCATACATTGTACCTGACATTTACAGTCAAGAGAATTGAAAGCCGCCTATCTAATTTTGCTTTATATATATGCAATGCGGTTTGATCTTCGTTAGTCAGTTTGCCGTCGCCTTTTTGCGATTATCATGAAAGGTCGAAACGCGTCAGCGCGCGCGACCAATGGCAGTTTTGCTATGTTGTTCGACAACTGGTTAAATACAACGGGATAAATTGATAATATTTTTTCGTGTGTGGGTGTGTGTTTGTTTGTATGTGTGAACGTACGTTTCCCTGCATTTACCATTGCGCCTTTTGTTCGGCGTTGTATAATGTGCATTTCATCCAAATTTAACCATTAATTTAGAAAAAAGTGACTGTATGACCCAGAGGATATTATGAACGCGTTGAGTACTGCCGAAAATGGCCTTCTTTTAATTATACTCTACATACCTGCTTTATAATACTTGTACATTTCCGCACATGAATTATTTTTCAATTAAAATATGAATGCATAATAATGGCTGAAATTGAAATTATACAGTAAATAATGCTTTATCAATCATTCAAAGCACACAATAATATACTACGAACTTTTAGATTTGCATGTATTATTAGAAATGGTTAAACTTAATTTGATGAATAGAATTTTGTATAGGAGTTAGCTTTTTCAAGTTGTGACAAAAAGTTGTTCAACACCAACTTTTAGCCATATTTCCTTCATTCTAGCTTTTGTGATGTTAAGATGAACTGCCAAGTTTTAATTTTTATCTAACAGAATTGCGTTTCTATTTTAACGGTCGATTACATTAAATGACTTTAAGTTATTGAGTTATTGGAATTACTGTCTGTCAAATGTTTGTTTTCTAACCGTGTTTCGCTTCATCTGTGAAGTTCTCAAAATTCAGACTTAATTATTGTACTTACAGAATTTTAAAGGGCATTATATTATTTTACGAGCTTAACAATTTACTTAAGATAAAAGGGAATAATTTTTATCTGTAACGAATTTTTAGACACATTTTTTCATTACATACTATTTTTAAATATATTTAGTTTTTAGCACTATTTGTGCGTTTAATTTAACAGCCTAACCTACTTCATTCTAAATATTATAACTTATCCGTGAGCTATATTTTATTAGTTTCTTATTTAGTGTGTATGCTTGCTTTTTAAGTTAGTCTCGTAATTTTCAGAAATTCGATTAATAATTTTTGAATGTTGATTGTGCACTGTGCTCATCAAATTTAACTTTATTACTACTAAGGTTTACTGATTTATAACGGATACTATCTCCGATTTGTATTCGCAAGATACCTTTTATTACCTGGTGTACGATGTAAAATTATTGTTTTAAATTCGGTTAAACACGATTTTACAGTTTTTAAGTACGTCTTTTCCGGAATCATCATCAGTCTCATTATCATCAACAGAACAAGATCAACACACACGTACGGAATTTGTGGTTATCTCGTTCATTCTGATCTGTTTATATTTCTTTAAAAAAGTTTGAAGTCGGATTTGTTAGAAACAATTCCCATGGGCTTAGATAAGACTAAATATAGAGGCTTAAATAACTTTTTCTAATGCACACTTTACTGGACATATAAGCACACACACAAACTATATATATATATATATATATATATATATATATATATATATATATATAAGCAAGCACCCAGTATTATTGCATGATATTTCTAAAGATATCAGCCCCTTGTACCACATGCAACCGTCCAAAATGCATGCAAAACATGGGCTAAATTTCTTCATATATATACATATATATATTCGTATATATATATATGCATACACATATAAATATATAATATTTCCAATATTCGTTTCTTGTGAAAATTACGCGTATATTTTTTTGGAAAATAAAACATTTTAAAACAAAACGCTTGTTCATTATGGACAATAGCCGATTTTTTATGAATTGTTAATACCGTTTTAAATACAGCTATATACTTTCCGAGATTTCATTTGAGAAAGTGAATGGGAACTTGTCTGATTTTATTTTTTGCATTTATTTCTTGCTGGTGGTTAATTTGGTGTGGAATTGTGAATACGTATAGTTATGTGTCTGTGTACGTATGTAAGAACGTGTACTGGCCATTTTCTTTCCACTACAAAAATGGTGTTTGAGACATGGTTATTCAGGTATTTATTTATTGATTCTTTACCAGGCTTTCATTTTGCTAGCTATTGAGTTAGATAAAAAATTGTTTAAAATATCGTATAATTTTTTGATGCTTTAAATTTCGAATAAACTTTAATTTAGCGGTTTACTGTAAGTTTCTTAAACATGATCGCTGTGTAGATAAAAATAATACGACGGTTCGTATATTAAATGAACATAAAAGTGCACTAAGTGAGGAGAAAATCAAAGTTATATCGCTGTAATTATTTTGCACGCCAATCGTATTATATAATTTATTCCGTTAAAAGATAATGCTTGTGGGTCAGCTTAACTTCATATTTATTTAAGATACATATATATATATATATATATATATATCATTATTTATCTCTTCAGTTTGCCGGAGGAAATATTTAAAAAATTAATGAGGTACAAATAGGAAAATTAACACAAAATTAAACATCATTACAAAATGTTCAAACAGAATCAACATAACTAAGAATTGTAAAGGAACTTCGTAATGCTAATACACGAATAAATTGTTTTTTCTTGCACAGTTCTGGACAACGTTGGTATATTAAAACAGTTTCAAAATAAGGAAGCATAACAGCCCACCCAGACATAATGAAAATCGAAAATCATATTTCTGCCATGTCACAATAATACAGAAAAAATGTTTAGTTATACATATATGAGTAACACAAAATTATTTTTGAACCGACCAAGTTGGAACGCGCTCCAATAGGCATGAATTTATTTTTCTACTGAATCCACCTACATATGATTTTGCATTGGTAAAATTGTTGTTTTGTAAATGAAAATATACCGGATTTTTGTCAACAGTAAAAATAATCAAAAACAGCTTTATTATTTCATGAAGTTTATACCTATTTATAAAATGTGGTGGTAACCGTTAATGATATAAGATTTACGAATACTATCCAACTCAATTTGAAAACAGTCTGGCAAACACGCACAAAAAGTTCTATTATACAATATCTTAACGAAACTTTTATTCATTTCAATGAGCAATGGATGTCTAAATGAAATATTGTGCTGTCCACATTTTCTTAAATAATTATTTTTAACATATTTCTCTAGTTAATCAGTTGATACGATGGAGCGAAAGCGCCAAGCGATAGTGTCAAATTTTAATTTAAACGTTTAAAGGAAATTCTTACTCGTAATGGAGACATAAGATAAGTGAGAATTAAACAGTACGCTAATATAGGTTGTATGGGCGCTGATAGCAATTAAATTAATCAAGTTTACGCTCTTGATATAAACATCAGTGATAATATATACATACATTTGACCTAGTTTTAATACCGCAAGATGATAGACGTATGTTTATTTATTAAATTCAACGTCTGAGACATTAGATAATGTTGATAAATATTATAACTTTGATAAGGGATAAAGACCGGGAAACGGCTTCCATTAGTCAATTCCAATAAAAAATGGAAAACTTGTTGGACGGTAAAAAGATCATTATGTATAAAATAAAATTACAAAAGTATCAACCGGTAGGTTACAAGGGTGATTCAAATTACTCTTTGCTAGTAATGCATTTGTTTTGGCACTTTGTAACACAAACAAAGAAATAAATAAAATTGCACTCAATAAGTATGTTTTGTAGAAAACGCGTTAACCTGGTACCCCTTTAAGAATAATTGAAATGCCCAGCACTTCCCAGTTTATAGCATTTCTAAGTTTATATTTAATAGAATGAAAAACCACTATTTCTTAGATTATAAATTGATGAATTCTTAACAGTTGATTGAAATTGTTGATAAATGTGTATTAAATAAAAGTGACAGTTTGGCGATTTAGATTTAGTATTTAATAATAAAAGTAAAAGGTACATGAAACCATTGATCGTTTTATTCCTTTCCACGATGGTCACCCGTTAATGTTAGAAGCAAGTAAAATGATGACTGGGTAAATTATGAAAATGGTAAGTATGCCTTCTACTAATTTTACATTTACGAAATGTTTAAAAAAATTAAATGTGCAAATGGGACAGCCTTGTCGGTTCCATTGTAAAATTTATTTATAAAATTATTTGAAAACTAATCATCTATATTATACACCACTGAAACCTAAATTGTGTCCATTGTCCGTTGATAACTTCTTACTGATTTAGAACCATAAATAAGACGAAGTGGTGAATTTCTTCAATTTAGTTAATCAAATGAAGGAACTTCATCTTACGATTGGAAGAGAGTCAACAAGTAGAGCAAAGCTTTTGGTTGTCAAATTTATTACAAATGGCCGGAAATAAGAAAGAGACAATTATAGAAAAGAAATCCATCATCATTTTTAGTCAAATGAGCTGTATCGGACGATAGTCTTTATCCTAATATAATTAAAAATAAGAAACTTTAGAATAACAGGCATAAAATATAGGGAGTTAGAATTAGGCTGACAGTGTGCAAAAGTCATTAACAGTTATTATTATCGTAAGTTAATAAAAGTAAAAATTGTCGATGTCGCAAGTATATTCAATCCTAAGTTGAGTTACGATAAATGTGATAGACCGAAGGAAGATCCCAGAGTCAAAATTTTACTCGATTCAAAACTTAGCAAGAGAGTAAATTTTATAGATTTTTAATATAATATATGATCTGCACGAGGCTCCCTAATGAAAAAGACAAAATTTAAATATTAAAAACACCAGGAGTGTATAAGATCCTATGCAGACTTTAATCTAGTGCATATTAATGAAATTGTGCGCCAAATCAATGTAAAAAGTGTAGAGCACAGAACTCAACGTAAAAAAATAAATGTTGCTAGATTTGATCTGGTCCGAACATCGGTGGCAACTGGACACAAAATTAACTGGTATGAATGTAGATGCATAGCGATAAGTTGTCCTAACGGAATGCCGACGTTTAATAGGGAACTTACTACTGGTTAATCAATTATTGTTAGCACCATCCTTCTAAATTTCTTTCTTTAAATGTTATCTTATTATATTATTAATATAGAAGCCTTAGTGATTTGACCTCTTATTATCCATAATTATCCATTTTCCTTATAATTTCAATTTTTTGTAAAGCAATATTCGTCATGTTCTTGTCTGGCCGTCATTTATTCTATTTCATAACTTATTTTAGTAAATATTACATCTATGACCCGTACTTGACTTTCTTTTTTTTGCCCTCATATTGTTGCTATCGCCATAGTAATAAATAATTTCAAATGGTGAGAACAAAACAGTTGGTTTGACGACCGTAAAAAGTAAATTGCCTTCAGTGTCTGTACTTTCACTTTAATAGATGTACATGTGTATTCATTATATTTACCTGAATGCTTATCAGTTATACATATACGCACGCATGGACAAATGCATACATTTAACTATTTAGTGAACAGTAGATGCTATGGTATTAGTCAAACATAATTAAAAATCATGAAGTTGAGTGGAATTTCCCACTTGCCTTGTTTGTATGTCTATTTTTTCTCATTTACCTTGGTTGCTATTGACGTATTTAACGAGAGGATACCTATAGCTAGATCTTTTCACTCGGTAAGTATACATAAATAGTCTAAAACGTGTAAAATGTAAATACAAAATCAGACATTGTAATTTGAATTAATTGGCCGTGCACAGCGGCTACATACAAACATGTACACTTGTAGCGCACTCATCTAATGAAAAATTAGTTAGGTATTATGAGACTGACGGATGAGAAGTAAAAACTAAACGGTTAAGTGAAAAAAAATTTAAAAAAATAAAGTTATTATAAAATTGACCAATTATTAAAAGAGCATCTGGTGACAACGTTCTTCTAATCAAGTTTTAGAGGTTCATTTAAGATACGTTATGATCAACAGAGCAATCAATGATTGTTTAATTGTATAACTTATTTACACGAAGAGAAAAAAGGAAAAAAGTTAATGACCATGAGTAGATAAAAATTTTGCACCTAAGTTTTCCAGTCAAACACAATACATATAAGAATACTAGAGCTAAGAGTCACCTATATAATGTTGCTTGTTTTAAGTATGAATTACGGTCTTATCCTCGCTGGTCAGTTTGCTATCTTGCTTAGATGATGATGATGACGACGACGACAATGATGATGATGATGATGATGATGATGATGATGATGATGATGATGATGATGATGATGA